>JSYW01001306.1:0-20809 GCA_000787475.1 Lentinus polychrous | reverse complement strand
AAACCTCGTCCGAGTCTGACCAAGTCTCCTCGCCGTCGGTCTCAGATCGGGATGCGCGAAGGTTCGAATGAAGCTGAAGTTCGAGCCTCTCATGTTTTGCCAGCAGTGCACTGTGCACTTCTCAGATAACTTTGCTTACCTACTTACCTCCAAGAGTCACTGGCATGTCGGCACGCCCGTCAGAAATTCGGGAATGGCGAAAGTCGAGGAAGCTTTTGCCATTTGGGTTCCATCACATAGCCTGAGAGACCAGAGTCCCAGACAAGTCCGCAACGGCCGTCGCGGTCGTCGACGCCATCACTTCTATAGGAAAAGGAAAACTCGGCGTCCAGATGCCTCGTGGATGAGAAAAAAGTGATATTGGGTGGGCTAGCCTCGCAAACGTCCTTGCAGCCTCTCCACTAGTAGTTCAATAGATCAGAGATTCAGTTTAGCAAAGGGATTCTGTCAGGCCTAACCTGTCTCCGTAGCACAATTCCCTGAATCAACTGTAGCATCGGATATGAAGATGTGCTAATTTCTGGCCAGGTTCGCGGAGTTGCGGGACTTTGAATACTCAACGGAGGACAACGGAGGATCCCGTCGGCGGTTATTGCCTTTCAGATAGGCGAGCGAAGAATATCGCGTATCGAGCGTGAATCACACCATATAGAGAGCACTGCTTCTCTCGCTAGAACGAGCATGTTGCGGTAGGGTAGTACAAGGTATGTTGCGTTTTCAGAAATACAAGTCCTCCCATATTCGTTCCGGTTCAATATTCATCGTTTCTCTCGACATGGAGTCGTTGCGATAGTCTACAGAGCTCGTGCTGATGCCTATCTCCACTTTGCAGGTCTGATGAGTGCTTGAATCGTATTCTCGTGCGACTTTCTTTGTGGTCTACGTTAGCAACGTAATACGCACGCGTGGGGATACAGACCCATGGTAATTTTTCTCGGACGAGCATCAACGCCCTGCTGGCAATGATTGACATCGGAAGAAGGTGATATGTTTGCTCAATATAGTTGTAGGTTCTGTGCCGAGGCCCCCTCCGTTCGACCGACCGCCCTTGTCAAGGTACCACGGTACACGGCGTGGCATGGGGCGAAATAATTCCTTGGTAGCCGCGCTCCAGAGAGACGCTGTCCATGGCTCGCAACGGACGTGTAGGCATTCTCCATTTCCAGAAGTCAGTTTGTCCTTCCCCTTGCCAGGCAAGAAATCGCACCCCGCAACCTAATATGTGCCACGCTAATTCCTCATCTTCTTTGACCACCCCGACGCGCTTCCTTCTGGGCATGGCATGGCATCCTTCGGGAGAAGTTTTCATCATACTCCCTGACACAGCTTGATTTCCTTGAAATACCCCCGCTATTTAGGGTCTGTCATCCCCCGGCGGAGAGGTTTTCCTTTCTTTTTCTTCCCTGGGATTGTCTCACAACTCCTCTCGTCCCTACTCTTCCCCTCCGTGCATCCCAGTGCATCCTTGTGATCGTCGATCCCTTCAACCGTATCGTCGATTCTCCCTCCCCGCCACGCACATAAGGTCCCTCTGTGCACTTCCTCTCCTTTTCGTCAATACGCTCTGCACCATTGATCCCGATTCCTTGAAGTAATCAACATGGTCGATTGGAACTCGCCTACAGCTTTGGCGGCGCAAGCAGGTACGTCGGACGCGGTCGCGTACACCTTCTCAAGTACGTATGATCACTCACACGTCGGCTCCCCGTTCTACCAGCTGCTTTCCTTAAACTTCAACATGCACTTGCTGGAGTGTACTTGTGAGCCCACTTTCCCTGCATTATTGGCGAGAAGAACAATGAACTTACGTGGTTTTCGTCGGGACCGATCTCTATTTCATTTCATAGTTGGGAATGGGCAACTTCTCTTGACTTCGATTGGGCATACATCAGTGGCAAGAAGAAATTCCATTGGCCTATGGTACGTCACGAGCCCTCTCCCTCTCCTCCATACTCTTCCTTTCCATCTTTCCGTTGCCACATCGGAGGTAATGCTGATTTTGCTTTGCGCCTTCCCGGTGAATAGATATTCTACTTTGCCAATCGATACTGTCTCTTCTTCGCCATCATCGGAATGTAAGCAACTCCCTTCTCTTTCCATTCCAAGTTTTCTGCTGTTTGCTGATGCACGATTCCGTTCTTCCCGGAATAGTTTGATAGGATTGGACACGACAATGTACGCACTACTCCATTCACTTCTCCTCTTCTTCCCTCCGACTCTATTCATGCTTGTCGGAGTCGGTCTTTGAGTGCAACGCCGTACCTAACTATAAACTCCTCTCTGACAGCCCCATCGACTGTCAAGCGCTATTCACCTTCATCCAGGTAAGCACGGAACGGAACTTTTCTGATTCCAACTTTCGTTGTGCTTCTTGAATGGGCGTTGGCGGCTAACCACGTTTTCGAATAGCTCTTTGGTAATGGCTCGACGGGACTGGCAAGTATTAACTTGGCGCTGAGGACGTGAGTATACGATATTCAACACTCCACTACCCATGTGCAACGAAGAGTTCTCGCAATTACTGACTGAACCTCTGATGTCGCAGCGTCGTCCTCTGGGATCACAAGTTGTACATCGTTATCCCGCTTGTACTCGTTATCCTCGGACACTGGTCTCTCATCCTCCAAGGTCCGTTTTACACATCCTCCCACCCCTCCTTTTTATTTCGTCTCTGAATCTCGTGTTTCCCATTGTTAGGTGTCCTCCTTACGGCGGAATTCTTCCCTGGCCAAGGATGTTCGATCACCAAGACAAATAACAACGTCCTCGCAGCGACATTCATCTACTCGATGTGTTTCGACTTGCTTGTGATGTGTTTGTCTGCTTGGAAGCTTGTTGGAAGGAGGAAGAATTCGCAGTTGGTGGGGTTGTTGTTTAAGGATGGGTTGATTTATTTCTTCATTGCGTACGTTATTTTGCCTCCTTTTCATCTCTTTTATTTGAGTTTGGATTTAGGTTCATGTCCAACTTGGTCGCCACGACGTTCATGTTGATGAAGCTCAACGCGGTCATGACCGTCATGTTCAACGTCCCAGCTGTCATCGCTTCCACTATTGTAGCCTGCCGCTCCGTGCGTCACCTACAGAACTTTGCCACCGGGGTAGAAATTTAGTAAGCCCCATCATTTCTTGACACTGATCATAGTATTGAACTGAACCGATTCTTTCACCCATGTAGCTCGAGCAGCAGTCGTGGAGTTACAAGTCAAACTCGTGCTCCTCAAAACACGGCGTTTGCGTTCACGCGGTCGAACCCTGGTCCTGGGCACGTTCATGTTCAGGTACGTTCTTCTCTCGCTTCCTCTTCATACTATGCCTCGTCGATATTGTGACTGACCTTAAATGATATGCTACTATAGATGGAGACTTTCAAGGAGACAGACATGGATCCATCGCCGATCAGCCAGAAGACGCATGTCGACTACGATATCGAGAGTAATCAGTCGACAGAGTACAAGACTCAGGCGATGTAACGGGAGAGGACGGTACTCCTTTCGTCGCCACCAAAAAACATCCGTCTTCTTGTCTCCGTCTCTCGGTGTTCTCGGTTGTCGTCATTTTTCTTGCGTTTCCTTCATATTCATCCAAGCTGTTCGATAGTCTTAGTCTCACCGCTTCATCATCATCATCATCATCATCCTCATCATCCACGTTATCCCAAACCTGTTGCAAAAAAAGAGAAGAACAATTTGTTTATACTTTGTGCATAGTCACCTTTTGCTGTTGTTAACGTTCCCCCCACCCCACCTGCGCTGTTGCTGCTGCTGCTGCTGCTCTCATCACTGCTAGATTTCGTCCCCCTTTCCCTCCCCGCAAAGTTGCCAATCCCGTCCCGACCCCAAGAATACGAAATGCTTATACTACTAGTTTGCCTTGTGACCACTTGTACGTCCTACGTCCTCACTGCAAATTTCTTGTTCAACCCAATCTCATCACTTGTGCGTCTCGTTCGTGCTGCAACATCCAGGATTATCAACGCTCAAGTCAAAGTTCTAGTCACTGTTCGAGATCAAAGTATCCGAAGAAGCGTATACCCACCTTAGTCGTTCCTTATACCAACACCGACCCATCGTTCTTGCACTATCATTCAGCATCACATCGTTCATAGAGTTACACATTCTCTCGTTCTTGCACCTCTGCTCTTGTGTTGGGGTTTTGATAATCCCCCTTTGGTCTCATCATCTCGCTCTGTTTTCGCTATTTGTTCCGGCTGCCTGCCTGTCTCCTGAAGTAGAAGAAAAAGAAACAAATTGTAGTAGAAACCTCCTTCTTGATCTTAGTGGTTATCAATGGACTTTCCAAGCAACGTTCATGCCTATGTCCGACTCGTTCGGAGAATAGCCTGCCTGAGTGTGCGATGACCATATAGCAAACAAACTCGATTGAGGGCGGGGCAAATCGACTCGAGTGCTCGATGAAGGTGTACATGTCATCGAGGGGACGAATCTTACCAGTTCACAACGGTTTCAGATGCACAATGTCGAATTGCCTTGCCCTTGGAATACCGCGGACAACCTGCAACCTTGTTGCGAACGTATGATCGACGTACCTTGGACGTACCTACTTGCCCCAACTCAGATGGATGGCGGCTAGACGAGCTCGAGGTTCCCGTACGGAATTGCAGTCGACGGCAATAGACGGATGATAGCCCTTCCGATTGACTTTTGTGCTTCTTCGATTCTATTTGCCGCAATCGCAATCGCACTCGTACAGTCACGTCGTAGTATACATCTTTCACATACCTGCAACAAACGGGTAACGAGTTTTCCGATCTCTAGATCTGCCAGTGGTTCTATGAGAGAAAAAGAGGATGAACGCGGATTACGACTGGACCACTGGCAAGCGCAACAAGGCAATTTCATCCTCGTTCCCCGAAGGCCAGAACGCTTCTTCCAATTCCACAACGCGTCCCCAGATCTCTTCTGCGCGGGTCCAGGATTCCGAGCCCGGTTTGATGTCTAGTCTATATTGTTTCATCGCGTTGAGTCCGAGTGTGTGATGGAAGAGAGGGAAAAGAAGGAGAGAGAGAAGAAGGGAGTACACACTGATTAACAAGATTAGCGAGGTGCTCGACAAAGGCGACAAACTCGGGGTTGGACCAGTTCTCTGCGAGCTCTGCCAGTGCGTCCGCCACTGGACCTGACGCTGCTGAGCCAGAAGTGGCTCGGGTGTTCTTGACGTATGTCCAGGCATCGAGATACACCTATGAAGCGTTCATAATACGTGTTACATGCATGAGATCATATCGATAGCATAATGTGTATACATACCTTCTCCATAGCCCAAAGGAACACCAAGCCATCCTCCAACCTACCCGTAGCCCCAACCCTGATCATCTCGGCCGTATAGTCCCTCGTCGCCTTCCTCTCCCTCCACCGCTCCAAGTCCAAGCCATACTTCTGCGCCACGCTCGCAAAGAAAGCGGTCTCCCTCAATACATTGGTCAAAGACCCCGTCAAGACCTCTACCACCTTCCGATGAAACTTTTCTTGTGCAGATTGGAGGGGGTGTAAGCTGGAGAATGGAATAGAGGCTAGAAGGTGGCCGATAAATTTGGGATAGGCGTGTGCCGCGTAGAGACGGTCTTGCGAGAGGTATAGAGAGAGAAGGTCTTTGGAAAGCGTGCCTTTGCCTGCGGAGGTAAGGAAGGCGTGTTCGGTTGCGGCGGAGAGAGGGCGCGTGGTTGATAGCGCGGTGAGATGCGAGGTCAGGGTCTCTGAAACGGACATGGTGGTAATCGTCCTCTATCGGTCTATGTTGCAGCCTTGAGGCTACTGAGAGGTTGCAAGTCTCAAGAGTATGTCCCAGTTTTGCGATTCAATGACGTCATACGGTGATAACCGTGTCACGTAATCCGTTCAAACAGCTCATCTGAAGCTTGTAAGTACAGTAAGTTTACTGCCTTCCATCTATTTACCTGCTCAACAAAACACCTCATAGCGATCATAAGGTCACGCAAGCACCTCTCCTAGGCTCTGTCGTCGAGCGAAAACCTGGATCGGCCTCCTCTCTGACGCTCTTCAAGTTTCAGCCCAAAGTCGAAATATATTGCATGTCGCTCTCAGTGCGCGTCCTCTCGAGCTAGGAAGAACGAAAGGAGTGCTGGTCTCACGGTGCGAGATGGTATCAACATACGATCCTCCGCCCGTGGCCACTTCCCAGCGTCGATATTTCAGTCGAAAACCAATGAATGGCTGGCGCAGACAGGCAGAAAAAGGACTCGTGTAAGTATAGTACAAGGCATAACAGGCCCGTCGGACATAGTCTCGGATAACCTCTCACCTCGATTCGGGAATACATGTCGGGTATACGCTCGATGGTATGTTCTTCCTACCGCGATCTACGATCCCCATTGTATGCTTGAAGTTCTGGGTAGTAAGATCGCGAGATGGCTTGCACAGGGACTCAAGGATGACGCGAAGGGTTTTGAAGAATTACTCTGAGAGAGTACGAAGTGCGGAATCGTATCCTTTCTGCTGCCACTGAAGCTATGGGCGAACGAGCGGATGTCGTATGGAGATGTCTCGTCGGATGGGACGAAGATTTCGAAGGTGTCGAACTCAAAGATCTCACAAAGGACAAATTCGATGTCAGCCGTCCCACTTGACTATGTCCTTCCTCCGCCATCTTTTCTCCTGAGGGCAGGGGTTCAACGTTCATCCGCGAGAATCTCTCAGTTTACTCTTCCCCATCACCACCATCTCGCGCTCCACAGTAACGGTTACGAGACTCGGAATCTCGTACCCAACATCGTATGTGTGTTCCTCCTAACGTCTGAACCTATCGCATCACAAGTCTTCAACACCCTCGCACCCGCCTCTCGCTCCAACACATCCACGCTTCCCCGACCAGCCGACGCCCTTCTCCGATTGCTTGTAACCATCCTCATCTTACCCCTCATAAGCAGTACCCACCTCTCTGCTAACCTCGACGCTCTCCGACGATACACCTTCCTGGTTTCAATGTGCTCTACGCTCAAACCGCCACCGCCGCTTACGAGCATTTCGCAAGACGGAAAAGGAGAGTAGCACCGTATTACTCTATGCTATCATCCATCGCGTCTGCTACGCCTCAACGGCTCCCCGCTCTTGTCTGCGTTGGACCCCGATATAAAGAGTAGCTATGCCTTGCCATTCAACAAAGACAGCATATCCAAGCCGCATGTTTATCTCCTGGTTCTTAAGGCGTGATCGGACACCAAACTGCAGAAGGAGGAGCCGCGTCCCGGTTCGCAGGCAGGCGAAGCAGCAAACACTTGAGCTTGAACTCTAGGATAGGTCAAGGTGAGTCTGGTTAACCGCTCCTTTTTGGACGATGTTGGGTGTCCGTTTTTCTTCGCGCCTTCGACAGTAATAGTCAGCCAGCATCACAATACGTTTGTGTCGCTTAGTTTTGCTGAACGGCCGGTTTGGCCTTCTTCAAGTTTGCTACAGGAAGTACGACGGGCGTTGATGCGCACTCACGAACATGGCGTTCACCGAGGTTTCCAGACTTGTACGTATAGTAGCTCATTTCCTTTGTCTTGCCTTTCCTTCCATGTTCGCCAGTTCTTCACTGGACAGATGACAGCTTCTCTGCCGTGCCGCGTCCACCACAGACGGGTATATGCTTTCCGTTGGGGAATAAGCAGTCAAGAAGCCGAGTCTCAGAAGCTACCCTCGAATGCGTTCTTTGCACGCTGAGGGGACAGTAGCTCGAGATTGGAGAGGTTCGTGGCCAGGCGCGTTCATCGCGTTGATATGATCTACACGCGTTGTACTCACCTGTCAAAGTTCCTCTTTCTTTCCATACTCTGCTGTTGATTGTTTGAATCATACCCCGTATTCAGAAATTCAAGCCTCGGTTGTCACTCGTATGCGTGCCTCTGTAGTAGTATAAAGCTGCGTCCAGTGGTGTCGCACTGTCCATATCGGTGTCTGAGAAACTCAACACTCCGAACGCGTGGTTGCTGCACATGGCCAATCTCTTGCAACACACTTTGCGTGTTCATCGCTTTGGCCAGCGAACTTGATGCGTACGCTATGAGTATAGGTATATTTTGATATTTTACGATCTCTCAAGATCTCAAGGTCCACCAGCGAGCCTACAACACCCACGGAGAAGGCACCGAAGTTATTCTCGTATCATTCCATCTGTCAAAGTCGGACGCTGAGGCGCTGCCTCATGAATGCCACTGGGAGGCATACTCGTACTAGTCGATTCCCCCCTTCGTTGCCCTCTACTACCATCTCTCGTACCAAACAATCAGCGAACTACTAGCAAACATGCAACTTCGCGAGAAATTCTCGAAACTGCTCAACCACATACTAGTATGTGGATCAGACATTCAATCCATGCTGTCTCCCGTCGAACACAGCGAGACCGCTAAAACCACCAATCCGAATACCTCCTCCGCCCCAGCCGAAGTGACCACATCTCCCCCTATCTTGGACGAGGCTCAGGGCGAGGGATCGCAGGCTGCTCCTGAACCACCTGTGGTTGGTCCTCAAGCTTCGGCCGCCGGGATCTCCCCCAAATCAGGCGACGCCTCCCGTCCCGACTCAGAGGAGCGCAAGGTGTCTGTCGTTGGCAGTAACGGCTGGCAGGCTTTAAGAGAGGTCCTGAAGAGCGTTCGAGATGCCTCCGACATGTTCTTGCCCCTCAAGGCTGCGCTCGTTGGCGTTGTCGCCGTAATGGAGCATGTAGAGGTACGTATATAATTGTCGGACTCGACGCCGATGTTGGGCGGTGACTGATTGGCTGAGATAGAGAGTCCAAGGGGCGCAGAACCAACTCTTTGATCTCGTTAAGCAAATTGAGTCGTACAAAGACATTCTCTTTGCCTATCAGTCTGACGGAGATCTTCCGGGCCACTTGCACGATCGCCTGGATAGCGTTGTTGAGTATGTTTTTGACTTTGCCATACTCCCAGAATAGTCACTCATGTTCCGTAGACAATTGATAAACATCAAGTACTCCGCCGAGGAAAAGCTACAACGAGGCATCACTCGTCGTACCATCTCCGCCTTCAAGGATATCGATGACATTGTCGAAATGATCAACCAGCTGGCTGTGTCGCTCAGGATTCTCAAGGTGAATGATAGCGGCTCGTCCCAATCATTTGAATCGTAGCTAACCGTTCATCGTCGATAGATGGGCATCACCGTTGACACTCAGCGCGATGTTTATTACCTCCTTACCTCCGGTGAGTTTTCCAACATATACTGAGACCTTGCCTATATACTGAGCCGTACAACCATCAGATGTCTTCAGAAACCTCCAGTACGTTCCCGGGGCCGGTATAAATGCTTTGCAAGAAGACGGATGCATGGAAGGCACCCGTGTAGACATTTTAAACGATCTACGCACCTGGAGCAAGGACGCTACTGCGCCTCGTGTGTTTTGGCTTGATGGCATGGCTGGTACTGGTAAATCCGCCATCGCCCGATCCTTCGCTCGCATGCTTCGCGATGACGCGCTCCTGGCGGGAAGTTTCTTCTGTTCGCGAGGTATCGCCGCTCGCGAGAATGCTCGTCGCATTGTCCCTACCCTGGCATGGTTCTTGGCTCGCCGAAACTCAAAATACCGTGACACGCTGGTGGCAATTCTTCAAGGGGCTCCTGATATAGCAGAACGCACGGTGGATGACCAAGTCGAGTGTCTTTTGACCTCGCCGTTCCGTGATCCCAGATGCCAAGCAGGGCAGGATTCTCTCGTATTCGTTGTGGATGCACTCGATGAATGTTCGAGGGCGAACGAGATAAAGCTGTTGCTCAAAATGCTCCTTTCGCCGACGCTGCGCATTCCTTTGAAGATCTTTCTTACCTCACGCCCGGAACCGCACATCCGCGAGCAGCTCAATTCACCGACTCCATCGAACTTGCACCAGATCCTCCGACTCCATGATGTTGAACAACATCTCGTGGAAGCTGACATTTCTCTTTATATAACTAGACAGCTTCAGTCCATACGGACGGAACGCATCCACCAAGAACTATTTCCGCCGGAATGGCCTATGGCTGCAGATGTCGATATCCTCACGCGAAAGTCAGGCAAACTCTTCATCTATGCCTTCACTGGTATCATGTTCATCAATGACGAGAATCCTGTTGAACGCCTCCAGTTGGTGATCAATTCCCCTACTGATGATGACAGGCCCCTCAATGTACAATTGGATGATATGTACACCTTTGTTCTCTCCCAAGCTATGGATCCTCGCAAGCGCACAAACCGGGAGATCACTGTGACCAAGCGGATCTTGACTGCCATCCTCACTATCCGAGAATCTCTGTCTATCTCTGATTTTGCAAAGCTTCTAGGCATGACTGCAGGAGATCTTCAAGTCAAGCTTAACCTACTTCATGCTGTGGTGCATGTTGCCCCTGATGATACTGGCACTGTGTCCATATTTCATGCATCCTTTGCAGATTATTTGACCACTGTTGGTCGCGCTCCAGATGATATCTTGATTGATCTTTCACTGGGTCATTATGATCTTGCCAACTGCTGTCTCAGAATTATGGAATCTGACTTGTATTTCAATATCTCTGGTTGTTCAACCTCATATCTTCCCAACTCAGAGATGGAGTTGAAAGAGATTGCTCCATTGCTCAAATATGCATGCTTGCATTGGCCACATCATCTTGTTCAGGCTGAAGGAGCTTTATCAATATTGAATACTCTACAGAGAGTTTTGTCTCAGAAGTTTCTCTTTTGGCTTGAGGCTCTGAGTGCAATGAATACTGCAAATATTGCAGCAGGCCTTATCAGAGTAGCATTAAAGAGTTCACTTATGGTATGTATTTCTTCTTCATCATCAATCCATATATGTCTAAATTCCTATGAAAATTTTTAAAGCAGAAAGAAAAACAAGATGCAGTTCTTTTCCTACAAGATTTGAACTTGTTCATTGTTACTGCTAAAGAAGTTATTGAGAGAAGCATTCCTCATATCTATCTATCTGCTCTTCCAACACTGCAATCACAGTGTAGAATCTGTGATATTCTTATGTCAAACTTTACTAGAATTCTTATTGTGAAGTGTCAAGGTCTAAAGATTGAGCAAAGACTATTATTGCGTATTGATGGAATTGCAGGTGGCAGAGCAGCCATTTCACCCAATGGAGCTCTACTTGCATCCTGCTCTAATACCAATCAGATACAGATCTGGGATGCATATACAGGACAGCTAATTGTGCAGTCACAAGAGAGTCATATGGATGGAGTGAATTCAGTAGCATTTTCTCCAAATGGAAGTCAGATTGTCTCTGGCTCAGATGATGATACAATCAGACTCTGGAATGCACAAACTGGTGAGCTGATTATGCAACCTCTAGAGGGCCATACAGATTTAGTGAGAACAGTTGCATTTTCTTCAAATGGAACTCAGATTGTCTCTGGATCAGATGACTGTACAATCAGAGTCTGGAATGCACAGACTGGTAAACTAGTTATGCAGCCTCTAGAGGGCCATAAAGATTGTGTAACCTCAATTTCATGCTCTCCAGATAACAGTTACATTGTTTCTGGCTCAAATGATAAGACAATTAGAGTGTGGAATGCACAGACTGGAGATTTGGTTATGCAGCCTTTAAAGGGCCATACAGATGTAGTGAACTCAGTTGCATTCTCTCCAAATGGCAGCCTGATTGTCTCTGGCTCAGATGATAAAACAATTAGAGTATGGAGTGTTCAAACTGGAAAAGAAATAATGCAGCCTCTAAAAGGCCATACAGAATGGGTGACCTCAGTTGCATTCTCTCCAAATGGTAACCTGATTGTCTCTGGCTCAGATGATAATACAATCAGAGTATGGAATGCACAAACAGGAGATTTGGTTATGCAGCCTCTGGTGGGTCATACAGGGGGAGTGAGACCAGTTGCATTTTTTCCAGATGGTAGTCAGATTGTCTCTGGCTCATATGATCGTACAATCAGAGTATGGAATGCACAGATCAGTAATCTGATCATACAGCCTCAAGATGGTCACATAGCTGAGGTGACCTCAGTTGTGTTCTCTTCAAATGACAGCCTGATTGTCTCTGGCTCAGCTGACAAGACAATTAGAGTGTGGAATGCACAGAGTGGTGAACTAGTTATGCAGCCTCTTGAGGGCCATACAGGCTGGATAAGCTCAGTTGCATTCTCTCTAAATAACAGTCAAATTGTCTCTGGCTCAGCTGATAACACAATCAGAGTGTGGAATGCACAGACTGGAGATTTAGTTATACAGCCTTTAGAGGGCCATACAGATATAGTGAACTCAGTTGCATTCTCTCCAAATGGTAACCTGATTGTCTCTGGCTCAGATGATAAGACAATCAGAGTGTGGAATGCACAAACTGGTGCATTAATCATGCAGCCTCTAGAGGGTCATATATATTCAGTAACCTCAGTTGCATTCTCTCCGGATGGCAGCCAGCTTGTCTCTGGCTCATATGATAAGACAATTAGAGTATGGAATGCACAGACTGGAGATCTGGTTATGCAGCCTTTGGAGGGTCATACATCTTCAGTAACATCAGTTGCATTCTCGCCAGATGGCAGCCAGCTTCTCTCTGGCTCATATGATAAAACAATCAGACTCTGGAATGCACAAACTGGAGATCTGATTATGCAGCCTCTAGAGGACCATACAGATTGGGTGAACTCAATTGCATTCTCTCCAGATGGAAGCCTGTTTGTCTCTGGCTCAAGTGATCAAACAATCAGAGTGTGGAGTACACAGACAGGAGAACTAATCATGCAGCCTCTAGGGAGCTATATAAAACGCGTAAACTCAGTAGCATTCTCTGCAAATAGTAGCCATATTGTCTCTGGCTTATCTGATAATACACTCAAAGTGTGGAATATACAAACTGGAGATCTAGTTATGGAGTCTCTAGAGAGTCATGCAAATACCACAAGTTCTAGTCAGATACAGCAAGTTAGTTCTTCATGTATGTCTCAATAGCTATACCAGTGGAGAAATTCTCATTGACTCTTTTTTCCCTACTATAGCAGTTATAAAGAATAGTGCAGTATCAATATCTGCTGCAAGTCATATGTCAGACAAAAAGATTATTGATATTAGACAACTGGCATGGAAGAACTTTGAGAGTACTGGATGGATCAAAGGTTCAAAGGGAGAATTAGTTTTATGGGTTCCTGAAAAGTATAAAAAATCATTGATAATCAAACCTAGTGCCTGTCTCAAAGTTATTGGCTCTGGAGGTCAAGTAAATGTAGACCTTACCAATTCTGTTCATGGAACAGAATGGGCAAAGTGTTACTCACCTTCATACAAGGATTGATGGGGATTAGCAGAGCACTGACAGACTTGCCAGTTGATATTTTCTGAGTTTGTTTGATATGTACTTATAGCATTGTTTGCATGTTTGTATAGTAGGTTTTACAGAGAATACCATTTTCATTCCAGTCTCATGAACAGTGGAAAGTGTCACTGATCAGTGCACCATGGTAGCTGCTATGATTGGTATCTGACCTGACCCAAAGCCTGCTGAACCGTAACTAACAGGAGGTGGTCACAGGCTCGTAACCGGGCTGCATGAATCCGAGCACGAGAGGCGAGCCTGAGTGCTGTGATCATGAAACCGGTCTGTTGCCAGTGATAGCCTGAGTTATGCCAGATTGCAGGAGGAAGTCATGATTATAGGGAAAAAGGCACAGTTATGCAGCTCATGTCAGGCACGAAAGTTGTCATAGCGATTTGAGTCCCGGGATAGTCCTAGTACTCGTGTTCACAAGAGATCGGTCATTGGCCCCTAGTGGCTCTCACTCGCAAACCTCCCACCGATCTCCTCCGATACACCATACCCTCCCGACCCCCTTCCCCCACTCCAACGCGTCCCTCACAGTCCACTCACCCACATTCGCCCACCTATCATCCTTCCTCTGCAAATACGTAGCAATCTCCCCCGGCGTCGGACCCTTCAAAGTATTGCTGCTGCTAGTATTACTCCTTCCCGTGGTATAGGTGGAACCGGTCTTTTTGCGACGTGCCATGTCCATCATGTCTTTGATAGCGCGTTCGACGATGGAGGAGAGGTATGCCGGTGAGAGTGGGATGTAAGATTCTTCGTCCGAATCTGGGCCCGAGAGATCTGCTAGCCCGTCTGGGTTCTCCACTTCACCAGACGCAGACGCAGATGTGGATGTCCCGCTGAGGAAGGAGCTCAATGAAGACCCGGTCGTATTCGTATAAGCATGAGAATAAGACGAAGACGAAGAGTTCAACATCATCACCGAAGACATGCTCGACTTCCACAATCTATCGGATCCCGAAGACCCAGATTGAGATTGCGATTGGGTATAACCAAGGAGAGAAGGCAATGGGGCAGAGGGTAACCCCCTCTTCGGCCCATCGTGCAAGACGATACTGCCTTCATCGTATAACTGTCTTATCGCGAACCGGAAGAGTCGTTTCATCTTTGGTGCAGAGGTCTCTTTTGCCCCTCCGGAAGTAAGAGGTTTACTCGCGGACGAACGTACGTATGGATTTGGTGGTGGCACTATTGATGTGGATGACTTGCCTTTGCTTTGAACAGTGGGATGATTGGAATGGGCATGAGCTTGCTCCTTGGCTTTCTTTCTCTCCTCCTTAGCCCTCCGCTTCGCCTCGGCTTGTACAACTCGACGAGCCAGGAGCGCAAGTTCGGGAACGCGCCGGAGGTGCGAGAGCGTAAATCCCTTCTCGACCGTCTTCCCCTTCGCATCTTCGTCATCAGCCTCACCATGGGAGGTGAAAAGCAACCTAGAACTGATGGACGACGGTCGAGGCGTATCCGTATCCTCATCCAAACTCCTCCGCTTTGCCGGCCTTGGAGTCTCCTCTTCAAGATCTCCTCTTTGTCGTCCAAAGCGAGGAGTTCCGCGCTTCCGCTTCGTAGGTGTCCCAGGCGTACGCTCGATTGACCACCCGATTTCCTCGTCTGAGGATAGGGAATCAACGGCAGAGGTAGAGGATCGTTCAGGGGGCACGTTATCCATGTAATGCTTGAGGTATATCCGGAAGGTGTTTGCTGTTAGGTCGCGGGTGTGGAGGCGAGATGGGTGGCGGAGCCGAGGTGGGGACTATCAACCAATCAAACAATTCATTCATGAGTTCGTTTACCATCGCCCAATTGGTGTTGAAAATTGAAGATGGCAGTTGCTTACCCTGGGACCGACAGGACTAGAAGCCAAACTCGGCGTACTGGCCGCACTGCTGCTATACGTAGATGATTTGGATGGGGTATGAGGGTTTGTGATCGCCACTTCGTTTTCACCTAGAGGTTGTGTTTTTCCCTGCGTATACGAACAGGATGGTAGGGATGGTGGAAGAGTAGGGACGGGTGGTGTTTTAGGAATGACGAATAGACCCAACTCTTTAGCATGGTAGGATGTCCGATGTAATGTGCATACGCGGAGCCAATGTTCAGGTTCTTCGTTGATCGATTTGCACGGTTCTAAATAGCCATTCAACAACATAACACGAAAAACGAAGACCAAGAAAGAAGAATCAATCGTCAAATGTTCCAGACAGACCTATGTTTTGATGCGCAAGTAGCGGACATACCAATGCTATCAACCACGACCGTCCTTTCATGTTTCTGCACAACACGTCCAATCACGCGGACGGACATGCCCACTCTCGCGATAGGCACTGGAGGCTCCGCGAGATCAGCACCCGTGTTCGAAGTAGTAGTCGCCGCCGCCTTCGTAGTGCTGTTAATTACCGGAACCCGAACGTAGGCAGAAGTAGCGGTAGGCCTGGCTTTCTGCGGGCTTGTAGGTCTACCATAACGCCCCGTAGTAGAAGAAGTTGTACCCGTTGATGTTGATTTGGAAGAGGATGAACCCGGACCAGCGAATTTTGTAGGTTGTGCGGTGGTTGTGGTTGTGGTCACCGTGGAGGCTGGGTAACGGTATATACAGTCGATGACTGCCGTTCCGTCGTCCACTATCATACATGACATTAGTACTGCGAGATAAGGTATTGACAACAAAAATATAACGTTACCGGTGTAGACGGCACGCTTCTCGTATACCTGAACCCCGACGACGAGTCCGACGATGTGCACGGTTCGACAGGGTATCCGACCGAGCCAGAAGAAATCAGAGTCTACACACGTTGCGATGAGCTCATACTCGTGAATATACTCTTCAAAACTATCAGTATCATACCTCTTCCATTCGATTCGGCCATATCATAAACATCCTTCACGAAACATGGCGCAACAGCGTCCTTGGTCATCGTCCATTTGAAAATCTCAGCATTCGTATGATTTGTTCGCTTTATCAACACCGGTGTCAATGTCGCTGATGCTGATATCTGCGCCGCTTGTGCTGGTGGTTGTGCTATCTTTGGTCTCTCCTTGACATCGAACTTGTTGAAAGTTGTCGCTGCGACGTAACTGGTGTTCGTGCTGGTATGGGTATTGGTAGGAGTAGTACTCTTTTTCTTAGCAAGAGGGGTACTAAGAGAGGATCTGGATGATGAGGTAGACAAGTGTCGCTCAAGAGGCCGTTGATGTCCATATCGTGTTGAGGATGAGGTAGGAATGTGATTGCTCATGTTCTGGTCCGAATAACACCAAAGGCCTTCAAGTTCTTCAAATTCGCCTAGCTCACCTGTCTGTCAGTAAATACAACTAAGATGTGGCTCAAGAATCCGAAAGTTGCCGCTTGCGCATGCAGGAGAGATGTCGTGGGTATCGTCGAGGTGGTGGAAGCGAAGCAAGCGCGGTTCGAACTCAGACGATGCGCTGCACGCGTTACCCGCGCGTCGTGTCAACGTGACAAGTCAAAAGAAGCACGTGAGTAATTTCGGATCTTATCTTATCGCTGTATCTTTGCAATGTGCATGGTGTGACGTCGGTACACTAGTACTACATACTCTCAGCAACACCCTCAAGTACCGCAGTGAACAGTGAAGTTGAGCTATTGAGGAGGCCGAAGAGCTGAATAGTAAGTAATGATAGAGTATGAGGGGCTGCTCGGAAGCTGACACAGAACGTTTGTTCCTGTAGGCAGGCTACACACAGAAAGGACAAAAGGACTGACCGAACGTCCTCCAGATACTCCGCCTTGAAGCATATTTGCTAAAGCGGCTCGTGGGTTGGCATAGGCACGCTAAGAAACACAATAGTATACCACCGCCTTTAGATATTTCCAGAAGGTCAAGATGGCTGACCCGACGCGTCCCAAGCCTCCCCGACCAACAGCCAGACCAACCGTAACCCCCTTGAACCGTTCTCGCGCACGCACCCTCACCAGCACCGCCCCTCGCAAACTAACCCGACGAGCATCCATCTCAGGGCTCACTCTCCCCAACACCATCACTCATGCACCCCTCTCAGGCGGCGCGCCGACCAAGGTCGCTCAACGAACGTCCAAGACCACCCAGAAACTCGTCGTTCTCCCCACCGCGCCTCAAACGAAACCGCTCTTGGAGGAAGACGAGAATGCCGTCATACAGCTGCATGGGTATGAGACTGATACCGGGGTGAGGGAGATGAAGAGTGAGGGAGAGAGAATGTCGAAAGATCAGAGAAAGAAGGCGGGGTTTAAGAGGATTACGGCGTATTGCGTCGCGGAGAGTTTCAAGATGAAGGTTCTGCCCAGTTTCTTGAAGAGGGAACATAATGTTCATCCGAGGATGTTCGACGAGGCTCTGTATGTGGTACGTATATTCCCAACTATTCTGTTAGAACTTCTGGCATAATGATGCTGTTGATATTACTGTAGATGTACCACCTTCCGTTACTCCCAGGATACGGTCCAGGAGCCAACATTCGTTCGTCTGCCCCACCAGCAGAGGAACCTCCCACAATCCCACCGACGTCTGAAGTCGAAGACACAGGCTACCTAACCTCGGCGCCGGCTTCGCCTACAGCAATCGTCCCAACCACGGCAGAATCGTACACATCCCTTATTACACCGACGACACCAACGGTCCCCGTGGACGACGCTGAATCGTACCATTCGCTTCCTACCCCCGACGCAGACGGCACTTTCACCACCCGTCACAACCTCGACGATGAAAGCGGGACGGAGACCCCGCTGGCTACTGCAATCTCTCTTCCCGTCGTCGAGTCTTCCGAGTCTGTTCCCCGTTCTCAACATTCTGAACATTATCAGCACTCCCAGCACTCTCACCATTCGCATCATTCCCACCACTCACACCATTCTCACCACTCTCATCACTCGAATAAACAATCGTTAGACTCCTTCGCCGAGGTCGTCTTTCTCTCATACGGCGTCATCGTCTTTTTCGGACTCGCGGAGAGTCAGGAACATGCGATCTTGGAAGATATTCAGCAAGCGGGGGTGATGAGGAGGCCGTTGGCGGAGGATCAGTGGGAGATTGAGGAGTGTCATTATACGGTAAGTTTCTTTGTCTCCCGCTGCTTTTATGAGCTATAGCCCGTCTGAACCTCGAGCTCGTACTAGTATGACTCGCATATACTTTACCCTCGAGTTTACAATGACTTCTTTAGTGAGTACGCTTGTTCTCCTGGTTCAGTCATCCCTCCGCATACAACCACTGCTCACTGCAAATACCCATCTCTCTCTCTGACAGCGTTCAAATCCCACTCCACGCTCTCAACGCTTACAGTCGCACACGCCCTCGCCCAATCCACCCTCCTCGCGCGGTACGAAACGCTAACACACAGCACACTAAGCTCCCCTTCCTCCCTCGCGATCCCACAACAACTCGCATCGACGGGTTCGCTGCAACTCTCTCGGACCGAAGCACTCAAATTGACCGGGAGGTTGTTCAAGTTGAGGAGAGATGTGAATTTGGTTAGCAACGTCCTTGATGTTCCCGAGATTTTTTGGGAAGAGACGCAGACGCAGGGGAGGTTGAGGGCGTTGTATGATGCTGTGAGAGAGTATATGGAGATTGGGCCTAGGGTGGAGGTGTTGAATGATAAGTTGGCGGTGGCGGAGAGTTTGGTGCGTCCGTCTTCTTCTTCTTGATATTGGTTCCCTTTCGGCGTTGGTTGAGGTGAACGCAGGCTGAGGGAGAACGAAGACTGACTTGTTTTATTCTTGTGTATGAACAGTTGGACGCGATACATGACCATCTCAACAATAACGCGATGGAACGTATAACGTGGATCATCATCTGGCTCATCGTTGTCGCCTGTTTAGTCGAAGCTGTAAGTCACTCTTCTCTTCTATCTCTCTATCTTCCTTTCCCAAAACTCCTCCTTTCTACATACATCCTACATACTGATACCGCAAACACACAGGGAGAAGTGATAGCCCGACTGATCTTCCACGCCGCCAAATCCTCAAACGAATCCTCCTCACTCGTCCAAGCAGCCAACAATCTATCCTCTTTCTCCTCCTTCTCCTCGTCCTCGTCGCAGACGACGATAGAGAGCGTAAGACAGATGTCGCGAGAGGAGATCTTGGGCGTATTGGAGAGGATGATGATGAGCGGCTCGGACACTGGCACTAGTACTGGTTCGAGTTGAAAGCGTGAGTGGACCCATGGACGTGTTATGGACGGGTAGCGATCAGAACGGCGAGTACTCTACATGTGATGGGTTTCAGAAGTGGAACGCGATGCCCGGGGAAGGATGATTTCAAGTCCACGCACATGCGCGGGCGAGGGGGTGCCGGTGGAGATTTCAAACGGCTCCTCTTGATATTACTATCATTGCTACAGAGTTTTCGACTTTCACGCGAGCCCACATCTTATTAATGATTTTCCGGGTCGTGAAGTTGTACTTATAGCCATTTTAAATTCAATCTTAACGGTCCTCGCTTTTCCCCGCTACGACATCAAGCTTCAAGCTTCAAGCATCAATAAGTCCAACGAACTGAAAGGGCTGAGATTTGAAATTTGAAAGCTCACCGCGTACGAGTTCGAATTCGACTGCGCATAACGTCAAGGCTGCCCACACAAGAGACATCAGACGGGGGGTGATTGGTGATTTGGTATATAAAAGTACATTCCAGATGTAATGATATAAAGACAAAGTTCCAAGAGTACCACGGTGATATCTAGGCCCATTGGGATATCTCTCCGTGTGGCATTGGTTGGAATCGGGGTTGTAGGCGTCGGGGATTGTAGGTGTCGGGGATTGTGGAGGTGAGAAGGCGGCAAGAGCGAGATGAAGCCCTGGCCAGGGAACAAAAAGCAGAAAGAAGATACAAGACCCCCTTGTACAAACACAAACACAAACCAAAAAGCGAAGAACAACAGATGTATATACGTTATTGAATGATTTTGGATGCGTTCGTTGGCGAAAAGAGGAAAGAGAAAGGGAGAAGAGAGGAACCAAAGATTTGTATGTATATGCGCAAGCAAGTGGGATAGATATAGAGTCCAGGCTTCAGGTGCGAGGACGGGCGGGATGAGCGTTGACGTTGACGTTGAAGGAGGATGGATGGGCGTTGACGTTGAGGGAGGATGGATGGGCAATTGAGGGAGGGAGAGAGATGAGCGATTCAAACATGGAAATGAAGATTCAAGGATTCAAGTGTACAGCAACGCAAACAATCAACGAAAAAAAATCCCAGAACAGAAAAACCCCGTCATCGCGGGGTCCAGGTCCAGGTACCGACGAGACGGTTATTTATACCATCGGCTGAGGACGGAAAGACATGATCTCCTCATAAAGCAGTTCTTTCAGCTGTTCTCTGCTAATATCATCTTTGTGCACTATTGGTAGATTGGTGAGAAATTGAAATTTCGTCAGTTATGTGTTGAAAAACCATCGAGAGGAGAAAGGGAAGGAGAAGGAGAAGGAGAGACTTACGATCGAACTCGAAGAACTCGGGGTCCAGAGGGGGCGCGCATGGTTCGTCATCGGGGTCGTGCTATATATCGAGAGA
>JSYW01001304.1:0-37829 GCA_000787475.1 Lentinus polychrous | reverse complement strand
GTCTGCTAAAGTAACGCAACTGCGCCGCGGCAAGGCGATCATCTACTCTGAACCCTTGGCACCCTCTTTTTGGCTATGGTATATGCCAAGGATTGAGGCGGCTGTTAACTAATACTATTGTCGACCGTCTACACCAGTAGGCGGTACCCCTACTAAATTGACTCCGGGATACGTACTGATTCTCTGACTCTGGTTCTGTTAGGATCACCGGGCACCCATGGTCAGACAGGCATATGCATCGAACGCATCAAGGTAGTATGTCTGCCCAATTCTACCAACGGAAGACTTCCGTGCTTGTTTGACAACTGCCTGCGAACATTCCTCACGAACCAGCGGGGGGCGCAGCCAGATTGTTGGCGACTCGTGTAGCCACTGGTAGACCTTCGTATTCCATTTCTCATAGTGCATCGGTGTCTATCGTGCAATTTGCCGAGGGGAAATTGACGTACACTACTGGACGCCTAAGACAGACATTTGAGGTACGAGGGCACGATTGTCTTCCACTCCGGTGCAATTGGTAAACGCCTATAGCCCCTACAAAACAACCGTACGTACTTACTCAGTTATCGTGCATTGGCTTGACTATCACCCTTAAGCCTAGGCCTGTTGTCATAGGCGTTCGACGGCACCCTTTTGTTAGTAGCTCATCCATCTCGGACGTCAGTTCCTGCGAGCAGTCGCCATCCCATGCAGATTGCTAGTGGTACAGAAGCTAGTGATTACTAGCCAGCATGTGAGCATGGGCCCTCATGACATCGTGCCGTCATTGTGATGCTTCTCTGCTCATATTGGGCTTAAGTTTGTGCATCGCTGCGGAACCTTCCAAGAGATTGGTTTGACCCAGAGCCACCCATGTAAGAGGTATGTGAACACGTTATCTTCCCCCGATGCCTCCAGTCGAGCAGCATGAACATGCCAGGAAGGTTACGCAGATTTTTGAGCAAGATCTATCACCAGAGGAGATAGCTCTCATGGGATAGTGTTCAAAGCTCATGCTTCAAGCTTCAACTTGCCATGGCCCTTTCTTCCAGATGCGTCCAAGCTTCGCATATGTTCACTGTCGATGTTACTAGCTACAAAATTTGCAAGATCAATATCGATCAATGTTCACTTTATTTTGACTGCCCATATGTCGGTGTTAAGTCGGACCTCCGCATAAGTTCGACGTCTTTGACAGAACGAGCCTCAAACGAGCCTCACGAGGATAAGTCTTTGTAAGAACTCAAGCTGAGGCCTGACTCGGCCTGACCTGAATTGAGAGCCCTCAGCCAGCCGTGTATCTCCGCACTGCCTTAGGTCACGAGGCTCGACGGAGAGTTGACGGCATCCGGCACACCGCGAGCGGCAAGCTTTATCACCATTTCATACTGCCAGGAGAAAGTAAGCTCAGGACATCGACGTCAACCGAAGGACTGGCTATCCACCTTGCTTTCTTGCTTGTGCTTTCATCTACTCTGTAGGATACCGTGTAACTCGACGGTCGGGATGAGAACCCCTCGGATATTCTTGTCGCGACAGCTTTTGTCACCTTACTCTCACCAGCGACTCTCAATACGTCTATTGAATTCGAGAACCGCTCGTCAACGAGCGCGGATTGTGGCCCCAAGAAGATACAACTCTACAATATCTGCGGAGAACAGCAGTTCTCGGGAGGCAGCTGCAGAAGGGGCAATTTTGCACGGGAGACGACATACTGGTAGCGGCGTCCCTTATGACAGCCAAGGTACGCGAGATCATACCCCGAACCAGTATTCGGTATTGACAGTAAGCTACAGTTCAGTCAACCTCTCCATTAGAACGTTACCAACAGTTGGTAGAATCTGGCGCAATCAAGCCTGATGACCACCAGACACGAATCGTACAGAAGTTGCAGAGGTTACATGATGAACTCTCGACGTATGAGCCTCCCCCCGTCCCTTCATCGTCTAATTCGTCCCCATCACTGGTGAGTTCGTCTAATCCTATCGGACGTAGGCTGTTAGACTGAATGCATAGACCAATAGCTCTCTCGTCTATTTTTCCGTGGAACTACACATACAGTTACTGTACCCCCCGAGAAAGTTCCTGCCGGACTGTACCTCTATGGTGACGTAGGGACCGGCAAGACCATGCTCATGGATCTTTTCTACAACACACTACCCCCACATATCAAGAGGAAGCGGAGAGTACATTTCCATGCCTTCATGATCGACGTGCATAAGCGAGTGCATGCAGCCAAGATCAAACTTGGGCATGACGGCGGAGATCCCATTGAACCTGTCGCGAGGGACCTTGCATCCGAGGCTTATGTACTTTGCTTCGATGAGTTCCAGGTGCGACGAGCCGTGTTGGTACATGTTCACAGTCTTTGGGGCATGGGCTGATGCTTCAGTAATCCCAGGTCACCGACATTGCTGACGCGATGATTCTCCGGCAACTATTCGAGAAACTACTGAATTATGGCGTCGTTTGTGTAATCACTAGCAAGTACGTTCTTGCTACGCTTCATGCCAAGGATGTCTAGGTTGATCCGGTCATAGTCGTCATCCTGACGAGTTGTACAAGAACGGCATTCAACGAGCGAGTTTCATGCCGTGCATAGAACTCCTCAAGGAAAGGTTCGAAGTCACTGACCTCGACTCTGGCACTGGTCTGCATGTTTCCTCTGGCCCCGCCTCCCCAAATCTAACAAACAGTTCAGACTACCGCCGCATGCCACGGACGTTGTCACACGTCTACTATGACCCTTTATCACCTGAGAACCAGCAAGAGATAGAGAAGATATTCAAGGCTTTTACCTCCGATCCCGAGGACCCAGTTCAATACAATCGCAAGCTCACGACATGGGGCAGAACAATCGCAGTGCCAGAGAGCACTAGTGAAGTAGCGAAATTCAGGTTTCATGATCTATGTGGCAAACCTCTGAGCGCGGCGGACTATTTGGAGATCACAAAGACGTTCGGAACCATCTTTGTGCTTGATGTGCCGAAGATGGGCTTGAGTGAGAAAGACATGGTATGTCTGTCAACTTCTGGCTTGGTTAACTGAGCATAACCACGACAATGCAGGCTCGGCGATTCATCACTTTCATTGATGCCTGTTATGAGAACAAGGTATGCTCCCACTTTACTTCTCTCGCGAACCACGGTCTGATTGTCTCGAAACACTAGGTCAAGCTTTTCGTAACCTCCGAAGTGCCTATCTTCAAGATCTTCTCCGATGACCCCAACGCTAGTAACACTGAGGTGTCTGATCACATGCGTAGCGTAATGGATGACCTCGTATGTTGCGTTTCCTTCGCGGCGCAATCAGATGGCAAGAACTGACGATCGGAACGAATCTTAGGGTCTTTCAAGTGATATTGTGGGCTCGAGCTCCATGTTCACAGGCCAAGAAGAACTATTTGCGTTCGCTCGCTGTTGCTCACGTTTGGTTGAAATGGGCAGCAAGCAGTGGGCGGAGACGGCTGGCGTACGATAGTCGCGATGTTTGCGACATTCGTCTCTAGGATATTCAAGTTGTATATTTGCACTACATATATTATCAACATCTCAAATTTAACGGCACTCCAATGAGTATTGTTCTTGTGACACGTCGAGAGCAAAAAACGTCAATTCATTCTGCACATGAGTCGGCCCAGGTTCGAACTGAGGACCTTCTGTGCGCACGATGAGAATCCGAAATCCTCTCGAGTGCATGTTAGACAAATGCGATAACCAACTACGCCACCGACCCAGCAACAGAATTATGTCTTGTAAACAATGTATAAATCCTGTGCACTCTTTCGTTCTCTCGGCCATTCAATGCGTTGTACTTACTCTCGTGTCTGACCGAGATAATGAGTCTACTACGAAATATCCGATTATTCCGATAAACAACATCTGGGATAGGTCTTCATAGCCGTCCGCCAAAAGTGCAATGCCTTCATTCGCGAAGACCGCTATACTCGCCGTAGACGTTCAAGAGGACTTCTGCCCTCCCGTAAAACCTCAAATCCTTCACGAGTTATTCCCCATGCTTACTGGCTAATGACCCGCTACCATATATGCAGAACGGCGCACTGGCAGTCCCTGGGGGACGAGATATCGCTCCCGCAGTCAACGAACTGCTCTCGCTTCCGTTCGCGCTGAAATTCGCCACAAAAGACCATCATCCCCGCGGTCATATCAGTTTCGCGTCTTCTCATCCGGGAGCAGAACCGTTCACGTCGTTCACGACAGTCGTGAATCCGCTCAATCCGAATGAAACGTACGAGACGCGATTGTGGCCGGACCATTGTGTTATCGGCACACCGGGGAACGAGTTGATCCCTGAACTGGACCAGTCGAAAGTGCACAAGGTCATTCTCAAAGGAATGGATCCCCGAGTGGAGATGTACTCTGCCTTCCGTTCACCTCTTCGAGACCCACCTCTCAAGGAAGCCGTCAGCGAGCTCGAGGAGGTGCTGTCAGCCCAGGGTATTGAGAACGTACTGGTGGTGGGACTCGCGGGCGATTACTGCGTGAAGTTCAGTGCGATTGATAGTGCGGAAAGCGGTTTCAAGACTTATGTTGTTGAGGAGGGGACGCGGTGCGTACACGGAGATGAAGGTTGGAAAGATACCAAACATGCGCTCAGTCAGAAAGGTGTTCAAGTCGTCACTTTGGATTGGGTGAAACAGGTGAGTAGCGAGGGCATTCTACAGTATCATATAACACCATCTCATTTCGGATCGTAGAACTTCGCGTCCGAGAGAAGTGATTGGAAGACTTCATAGACGTCCTATATGTACATCATGATTTATACAGGGCATGTTGGTTACAGATTCTCGAGTATACATATATCATCAGCTAACTGAGAATATCAGGCAGATATACTAACAAGATGCAGGACATAGAGACCCTCCACTTACTCAAAGGACTGTCTCAATCCCAACGCACTAACGTCTGCACTTGGCTCCCTTCCGAGCACCATCTCGGCCACGACGTGCCCCGTCCCCAGACTCAAACTAATACCCCACGGTCCATGACCAGTTGCCACGAACACGCCGCCAGGTAACCCCACGTCACCGCCCAAATCCTCTTCGTCGACTTTCCCAATGATGGGTTTACCGGTAGGTGAGACGGGTCTGAAACATAGACCTTCTCGTACGAAGCGAATGTCATGTCCGCAAAGACGACGGGCTACCCTCTTCAAGTTGTTGATGGCCGTTCGAGAGATCATATTTTGCGCATCGGTGGCCAGCGTGGGTAAGGGTAGAGTAGAGGAGTTGAGTCCTCCTACCCAGATATCCCCGTGCGCACGAGAGAATATCTCGGGAGAGAAGCCGGATTGGTCGCTCGTAAAGATGGCATGACAAAGTTCAGGAATGATATCCGCCTCTGGTGTCACATCTGTAGACGGTCTCTCTCCCTCTCCAGCACCTCTGGCCTCGCCCTCCCTCGATGATACCACTCGCTCCGCTGAAGCCGCTGGCTGAACAGCTTGTCGTGGGTGTAACGGCGGCGGGGGCCAATGTCTCGATTTGAGGACTACAGAATGTCCAGCCAGCGATGACACCCTTGGGACCCTGGTTGCGTTAGGGAACAGGGCGCGATATGCCCTCGGCGTCCAGCATCCCGCCGCGATGACGATACTGTCACAAGGAATGTCGAGCGTGCCTCTCTGCGGTCGGTTGCTGGCCCTCGGAAGGTCTAAACGGGGCTCGTCAGAGCTCGAAGAAAGTTCTGGTGAGATAGACGCACGCAGAGGTGCAATCGGTTGGTCGCTGCTTGAATTCCCATAATTGCCTGGTGCAGAGCCAGATCTTCCGCTCCACGACTGACGAGATTCGAACGAGGTACCTGCACTTGCAAAGTAATGAGACGAAGTGATGCTCGTGCTCCCACTCGATGTGGTTCCTATCGTCGGCTGAGAAGTATTCTCAGATGCCCTCGGGATGTCAACAGGGCTAGCACTGGGTACTGCGGTTGTGCCAGATGATTGACCGCGATTTCCACGATTGCGCTCCTCTTCTTCACTGCTACTCTCTTGGCGGCCTTCACCCAATTGGATTCTCACCGACGTTGGTGAGTTTGGATCATCCGCGTTAGTCCTAACGAGCATCGTTGCTTTAGCTGGGTGGTGCACTGAAACACCCATTTCCTGACATCGTTCAAGCAAGAACTCGCATAATCGTAACGGATCGCTGTAGTTTAGAAGCCAATTATGAGATGCATCAGCGCGAAGAGAGATTTACAGCTCTGTTAGTATTCTACCTCTGTCGAAGGGGATCATGGAGAAAGAATACTTACACTTGACCCACGGAACTTCTGTCGGATATCATCTGCAGACCGCTTCTGTCGACTCTTAGCCATTGTGGAAGCTCGGAACCCTCCTCGACCGATTCGCCCTCGGTGGACGGCGTATCGCTGAGCACCGTCGTTCGACTTGATCCGGTCATAAGCCAACTCAAATCAGTTCTCGGTTCGGTGGCATGAGAGACCTCTTCTCCACCACTATGACTTATCGTCCCGCTTCCACTGCTTTCCGCTCCGTTCGTATTCTCATATCTGCCAGGGGGTCGTTCCGGCTGTTGAGAATCGTGCGTGGCCCCGATGGCATGAGCAGCCGAACTTAGACTTTCTTCGCTCTCCTCATCACTTGCGCGGTCTAAACTCCAGCCGATAGACTCTGCCCAACCCCAACGTTCTTTCCCTCCCCATTCTTCCGCGAGCCGTTTGTGCAGCTCGAAGCTGAATTCACCGAGGGCAGCGACGGAGGGCGAGAACCAATCTTTGGCGAGGAAGCCGGCAGCATGGCCAGATGCCGAGGCGAAGAGGGTCGGAGAAGGGTCTACCAGATGGATGTGCACTGCTGAGGTGGAAGATGGGGAAGAAGAGGGATTGGAGGGGAGGGTATCATGAAGAGGCGCGGGAGCGCCCTGGTCGGTTTGAGAGGCTGATGATTGCCCGGACGCTGATGAAGACGAGAGAAGAGCAAGGTAATAGGCTGTTGAGAGCCCGATGATTCCACTTCCGAGGATCACGACGTGAGGCATCTTGCAACCAAGCTGGAGGATTGACGATGGCAGGCCTATTTGTATGAATCCAGTTCGCGATTCTCGTTCGATGACGTTTCCCCCCGCTTCTCCTTCGCGTTGGGATGCGAAGAGAGAATGTTACGGGATGTCACGGCTGAATGGTTGAGGACTAGCACGATGATTGGCTCCGGGACGTCAGGGAGACTTTACGGGGAAGATGAAGAGGATGTCTGGTAGCAATCGAGTGAGGAAGGTGAATAGAAAAAATGAACGTGCGACTCTAAACGTGGTGAGTATCTTTTCATGCCAGGGGGGGCCGACCGCACGCTTATATATGACCTTTCGCCGGTTGGACGGACCCGAGTCACAAATCGCTTGCACAAAAGGTAAGTAATGCACAGATGAAAGTCGATGAAGGTGGAGTCTGCCGAATCTCCAGGAATGTTTCCGATAGTGGCAGGTATGGTCGGTGTGGACTGTGCACCGTGACCTGGGCAGTGGCCACCGCAAGCAGGGCAAATTTCTCGGGGATCGAGCAACGTACGTCATCTCAGACCATGGTACTACTTGTTTCTTATAGTATCTGCAGGAGGCACGGTAACAACCTTGCCAATCTGTCGGTTCGGGACCTGGGGACCTGTGTAAATGACGACAGCGTTGAGATATACCGGCGGCAGGGATTTTGCATCGCATGGACTCACCGCGGGTGGCTGCTTTCGCTGACATGGGAGCATCATGGAATGCCCTGGAAGGCAGGAACCACTCCACGATAGACGGAACATAGTACTTAGTACTTACCAGTACCATGATGTTCCGCATTCATGTTCTGCACGGACCTAGACGTCGACCGGGGGGATCAATGCGAGGCTGGCGGACCACAACGCCTATGTCGGTCTTCAGCTGGCTCCACTAAGGCATGAATAATCGCGACAGAACTAGACCACTTGGATCGAGAAGGATGTTTCGACAAGATACCCCCGTCGTGCAATCTGCCGTATTTCCTCCGTTCGTGCAACAGGATGACAAAAGCTCTTGACTGCATCTCGACAAACCTCTACCACGGTACTCGAGCTCGTTCAATAAGTATGACGTAGGTGTACGTACGCTCGTGAGTTTCCCTGACCATGCTTCTACGTGCGCTACGCAACCACGCGAAGGTGCATTGTAAGTATATATAGGATCCCGGGCCAATATTATCTGGTGTACACTGTACAGTACTGCCGTGTGCGAGACGGCTCGCCTAACAAATGCAGATGTGCAGCAACGATAACAATGTGATTGTGCGGGCTATATTGTACACTTGAATTTCTGCGCGTGACTTCTCCCTGCCACATCTATCCTCCCCCAGACTCATGCTGACGATCGTACAAGCGAGGTACGTCGCTCTCACTAGTGGATGCCGCTGGTACTCTTTCCCTTGGTATCTACCGCGAACGATCCCTTCGTGAGGTTGGTATTTCCGACGTAGGTGCTGATGCCACCGCTCGTCTCCTCTTTACCCTTCTCGAGGACAGCAGCGACAACATCGTCATCTCTCGATGTGCCAAAGTCGTTCTCGAGCTGTTGTTTCGATGGGCGGCCCAATAGACCTTGCGCCCCTTGGGTAGAATGGAAGACGTCGAATGCTGAGGGTGAAAGTGGAATTCAGTGACAAGACTATTTGGGCAGAAACAAATCGGGAACTCACAGTCAACGACTTCTACGAGGGGGACGCTCCTTCATTCGAATGTTAGCAAAGAACCAACTTGATCAGTATGCAAGATGGATAATTACTTGTCTAGAGGAAAATCGTCGTCAGAACGACACGAAATCAAACCCAGAATGCAGAGTAGGTACATACCTTCTTTCCACTTCTTGTACTGTTGCAAATCGGAGGGATCGATGAGGCTTGTGCCGGTGTAGAACAACGATTCAAGTACGTACCTCCTCTGGATGAACGATGACGATATACTCGTCTGATCGCGTATGATCGGGCTTGTAGACGACCTTCGAAAAGGAGGTATTGGTCTTGCGAGTACCAGTCATGATGTCTTCAAGTAGATGGGGGTGGATGTAGTTCGAATAAGAGAGTTGATGTGAATATCGGTCTGTCGTGTGGATTGTTGAACAACTGGTCGTCTGAGAGCCGGCTTTATGAAGGACAGCGTCTATGACGTCACGGGGCATAATCTCAATGGTGAGCGGGCCCGAGGTGCCATCTCGCGTCATAGGAAGTCATAACCTTTCCAGACGCTCCGAGGGACGGGTGGGACACGACCATGTGCAGTCGATTTGAGAGTGATATACCGTCTTGAGATGCCTATCCCACTTCTTTTTGTATGGGTCGGTGGCGTAGTTGGTTATCGCATCTGTCTAACACACAGAAGGTCCTCAGTTCGAACCTGGGCCGACTCACGATGCTTGATTGTGCATGTCCTTTTTATTCAAGGTTGCGTGCAGAAGTCGGAAGATTAACAACGTCAATGACGCAGCGACGCGAAACCCTGGCAGTGATTATTATACAGTACAGTACTTGGTGTGCTCACAGTCCTTTACGAACAAATCCGCGCCCGATCTCAAACTCTCCTCGCAGCCGAATATCCGCAGATGAAGCACCAACCAAAATCTCATACTTGCCTTTCTCAGCGACCCATGCCTTCTTCTTGTCGTCCCAGTATGTCAACGCCTGGTTATCCAGAGTAACGGTGACCGTCTTGCTATCTCCCGGAGATAACTCGACCTTCGTGAATCCCTTCAACTCTTTCACCGGACGAGGGAGAGTCGACTCTAGGTCACTGATGTAGACTTGAGCTGCCTCCCGACCTGTGCGTTTCCCGATGTTCTTAATCGTGAAAGTGACTGAGACCGTATCATTGTCGGGCCCAGAGAGAGAATACGACAAGTCGGAGTACTCGAACGTCGTGTACGAGAGACCGTAGCCGAAGGGGAAGAGAGGCTCGACCTTCTTGACTTCGTAGCCTCGGTAGCCGACAAAGATGCCCTGTTCGGGAATTTACATCTGATTTCGTGCTGGCGTAAGTCATACACGCACCTCATTGTAGAGCACCTTGCCGTAGACTTCGTTCCGTATACCATACGATGGGTATGAAGGATTATCTTCCAGTCGTTTTCTGCGCATGAACAGTCAACCGTTGAGTCAAAACTGACAGTATCGTGAGGTGACCTACGGGAACGTGAGGGACAGCTTCGCTGATGGGTTGACCTTGCCGAAGATCACGTCCGCGAGACCATTTCCGAGCTCATTTCCACCGTAAAAGGCCTGGAGGAGTGTATGTGCTCCGCCGACCCAAGGCATCTCCACTGGTGTCCCGGATTGGTTGACTACGACAGTGTTCGGGTTGGCTTTGATGATTTCGCTGACCAGTTTGTCCGTCGCGCCCGGCAACCTAGAAAGTATAGCTCAACATCACAAGCTGCTCAAAGGTGGACCGAGAAAATATATGTACTTCATATGTTCACGATCGAAACCTTCGCTTTCAAAGCTGATTGGGTTCGAACAGGTAGGTGAGATGGGTATCAAAGTGGGTTATAATGAATGGTACTCACTCGTGATTCAACCCCACAACCAAGACCACAGCTGTGCGAGAGGATCTGAGTGAGAAAGCCGTAGCTTCTAATACAAATGAGCACCTCACCATCAGCATTCTTCGCCACTGTCTTGGCATCTTCAAGTGCATCATCCTCTTCGACATGCCTCGCAGCACCTAGCCTGATTCCTCCCCTACAGAAGAAAGGCGCTCCCCTCGAGATGAAGTCCGCGTTGCTTATACGGATTTCAATAGGGTATGGATGGCCAGCTTTGAGTCCCTTGATGGTCGTCCGAGCGTCGATGGTCCCCAGGCCGAAGAATGCTTCGCCTTGTTTTGGATCTTGGGAAAGCTCGATGGCTAGTTCGCCGTTGAAGAAGAAGTTGCCTCTCCCTGAAATGATCAGTCCAAAGTCCCAATCTCCGTCTTCATCTGGTGTGAAGGTTGTGGTGTACTGCATTTGCAAACAAAAGTTTGAGTATGGAGATTTGTACAAAAGTGGTACAAAAAGACGTACACGCAAGTAGCAGACTTCATTGACTTTGGTATCATCCTAAAGCAAGTCCATTGAAAGGCGCATACAGGAAGGAAACGGCCTGAGAGATACTCACCACGCCGTCGGCCAAGAAAGCGTAGGAAGAAGCAGTCGGTGTGCTCCATGCCTCCCGGGGCAACTCTTTGTTCAACACTGCATCGGTCTCTAAGAAGTCCTCTGTCGGTGCTTGATTCCAGAATTCGAATAGAGCGCCTTTAGACCCGTCTTTCAATCTGATGTAGGGATCGACCAAAGGCAAATACTTCAAAGTGAAAGCTCCCAAACTGTATCTCACGTCGATTCCCAGCTCCTTTGCAGCAGTGGTCAGGCCTTCCAAAGGGGAAACAGTATAGTGAGGCCGCAGCGCAGCGGATCCACCGCCAGATATCATGGCTACCTTGGCATTAGGCCCTATAACAGCGAGTGTCTTAGTTTGATTGGTAAGGGGAAGGAGGTTTTTCTCGTTCTTGAGGAGAACCACTGCAGATGCAGCTGCTTCACGCAGCAATTTGCGGGTTTCCGGAGTGTCATGGGTAAGCTCGGGAGCGTCGAAGGGTATACCAGACTCGTGCGCCTTCTTGACGATGCCGAGTATCTGTCACCTCTGGTGAGCAGCTTGAAGCCAATGATCGTCGCTGATCACATACATTTCTGACCCGTGCATCGATGTCCTCGACGAACAGCTTCTCTCCGATCAGAGCACGATTGACGGCGGCGCCGCGCACAACGGACGGGCCACTGTGTAGGTCGGCTTGTGAATATCATTGGGTGGTGCAGAGATGCGAGAAACCTTACGGCATCTCGAGGTCCAATCCAGCCTTGATACTTTCAGCGGTGCTGTAGGTTCCGATCCAGTCACTCATGACAAGGCCGTTCCAGCCCCATTCTCCTCGCAAAACATCCTCGATTAGCCACGGATTCTCGGAACAGTGCAGTCCGTTTATACGGTTATAACTGGGAACGTGGAATATAAGACTTTGTCGCATCCCGTATTCTTTAATACAGAACTTACGCAGTCATGACGGCCCATGGATTCGCGTCTCTGATAGCGATCTGGAAGGGTTTGAAGTAAATCTCGCGAAGAGCTCTCTCGCTGACCACGCCTGAATCAATATGAGTGAGTAAATGCCACCTTTCTGTCACTGTATACTACTTACTGTCGATGGAGAATCTACCAACGCGAATGGTCAATCATAGCTTTCGGATAGAATAGGCGATATATTGTTCACCTTTGATATTCCTGGTCATTCGCAGCGAAATGTTTGATGGTGGCGGCAACGCCAGTCGACTGAAGTCCCTGGATATATGCGGCAGCAATCAACCCGTTCAGCTGCGGATCCTCAGAGAACGATTCAAACCCTCGACCACCGAGCGGTGAACGCTGTGTATTGACGGTAGGACCAAGGAGGATGTGTACACCTAACATGTAATAAGTATGGTCGATTCTCCAAACCTTGTCCCTACAGATCAGTTAACGAACCTTTCGCCTTTGATTCATCACCTAGGGCGTCGCCGACCCGGCGCGCAAGGTCAATGTCGAAGGAGGATCCAAGGCCGGTAGATGAGGGGAAACAGTTGGACGGTACCCCATTGAAGACTGGTGAAGAGGTAAATCAGTATTGTCGTACATGCATTGCACTGACCATGCTTACAGCGAGTTCCTCGGACGCCATTGGGTCCTAGTCGTCGTTAGGTTGTAGGTTCAGGACATGCAGTCAACATGTCTTACCATCGCTCATGCGAACGGAGGGTACTCCGTGCTGGGGGATTGGCTCAGTGTGCCACCACCCCTATGTCATGAGTGGTTAATTGGTTGCCCTTCAACAGACGGAGTCGAGGAGACAAGACATACAAGGCCAGTGAGGAGTTTGATCTTATGGGCGACAGACAGTTTCCCCAGTACTTCCTCGACATTGAAGTCGCCCCCTTCATTTGCCTTCGTCTTTAGCAGCTTTTCGAGCACCATGTCTGAGGAAGTCCAGCGGGGGTAGAGAGGATATGAGTTGGGGGGAGAAAGATCCTTTGGATCCTAGACGTGAAACGATCTTCGATAGCATCATTATATACCATCCGTGAGCCGTGCCCGTGCCGTGGGTGTCACCTATGGGGGCGAAGAACCGAATGCATATGACCCAAGAAGTGAAGGCGGTTATACCACCGTTGTGGCGTACACGGAGAAATATCGGCTCAATGATCACCATGCATAGATGACCACTGATGGCTACCCCAGATTCCCTACCCTGGGGTCCCGATGCAAGCATAAACAAGCTGGTATACGAGGAATAAGCATTCCCTTCCTGAAGCCTGATAAATCGGGCAATGTGAGCATCCAAGTAATCAGAATGCGAAACAGGAGGTATCATTTGTTCACTTGACATCCTTAACAAACCAAAAGGGCGGTAATATATGCATTGTCGTCATGTTGTATGCAGTACGTTAATTTGCCACATTGAGAGGAGATACTCTGTCGGCCTTGGAGATGCATTCGAGGAAGACAGATTGGAAGAATGCATGGACCTGGATAATGATATTGTGTGTCAGCGAGAGAAAGGGGGACACTTAAGCATGTCTTTACATCAAGCTTCTCCGCAACCATACAATTGCGCCCATTAGGACCCCAAGAGTCGTCGCACTTCCGATAATTCCATATGTCAACAACAGTCTCTCCAGAGGTATGAGTACCACTGAGTTCAACGTCGACTCGGTATCTCTTGCTGCTGAATAGTTCCGGCTTGCAAACGTATGCAATGGTCAACGCGTCGTGTAGAGGTGGTCCATCGTGGAAGCCGAATACCACCTTATACGAATCAGCGAAGAAGGTTAGCAGGGTCGACAACATGTGTCGGAGCGGCGTGGCAGCTTTCGCTGGCGCAGGTGTAGCCTGCGTTGGGTCGAGGGGGACATCGGGTGATAGGACAGATGCATGCACTGCTTTGGTGACAATAGCTGTATGGGTAATGTTGAGCGGAATCATGGTTTTCTTCACGGGAACATCCAGGACCATTTGGCACGCTTCGGCTGCAGATATGAGGTTGAGATGAGACGACGAATGAAATGTACTGCATACTCACGATCACAAAGTATATTGAATTCTTCGCCGGTGTCAGTATGCGGAGGTGTAAGCGTAGCGTAGGTTTGCGAAAGTACCTGCAGCCGATGAGCGATTGCCTATGCCAACACCACCGCCCATGAAAACAAACTCTTCTGCAATGGTGTGTCATGTATTTGGAACGACATCAGAGAAGCGGCGAGCTTACCTATCCCCTCCAGTAGTTCAGGGTAAACGCTAACGAACAACGCAATATTCGTCATTGGACCAGTCGAAACAACGACAATTTTCTCGCCATTTGTCCGAAGCCAAGAATTCTGGACGGCTCGAGCAATTCCTTCTATGGCCCGAACAGTACCTTCAGAGTGGACCAATCTATCCCGTACACGAGGATCCGTGCTATCTGGGAGTCCTTCGACGCCCTCGAGTCCACTCTCGCCGTGGATCTCTGGATCATACCTTGGAAGTCTGACCAGCGGCCTCAGTGCCCCAGGGAATACTTTGATATATTCTGGTGCACCAAACGCTACCAGACATCTGGCGGCATTGATCGCTGTATTATCGACGGTCGTGTTGCCGTGGACCTTGGAGGTTCATCAACGTCCGCATCCATGAATAGACAGAATCGGATCAGCTTACGGTAGATACACCGAGCACTTCGACACCTGGGCAATGAACAGCCAGCATAATAGCAGTAGCATCGTCATGGCCCTATTCCGTTTAATTCACAAAATTTTGACTGTCACAGGTGAGAGTACGTACGGGGTCACAATCCAACCATATTTTCACCATGGCTTGCAGTTCGAACGCAGAACACCGTTATTGTATTGAACGTATTGAGAGAGCCGAAAAATACGAGTTGATGACCGCGACCGCGAAGAGCGATGCACGACCAGGCATCTAAGAGTCCCGCTATCGGAGATCAGTTCAGCATTGCATGTTAATAAGCTGTGACAACTTCAAAGGCGTTGTCCTTTTTGAAGAACGATTGGTCACGGGTTACTAGCGTGAAGCGAGTTTTAAGACCAAGAGCTTCAAGCTGGTTGTAGTGCAAGTGAAACGTTGTATTATGATTGAAGGTATGAGCCCCCTCGTAGTAAATATGCAAGTGGCTTGAAGGGGTCTAAATCGCAGAGGAAGAAACCGGAAAGAACGTGAGCTTTGACTTGAGCTGGAGCGGGTCCAAATACGGTAGGCATCAAGCGCCCGTAGCTTTTTCTGAGTAAACATGGCCGGAAGCTTTGAAGTTCTACTCAGTCTACGACTGGCCTTTAGCTGGGTTCGAGACACTCCATATAGAAAGGGGTCAACCCGTCGCACCGCGCAGTACACCAATCAACACGCATGGATCCTCATTCCCGATTTTCTCCCTTCAATAGTAGGCAGCCGAAAGCTGGTCCTACACAACGTCGGACAATGGAAACACCACCCTTAAAAGTGCTGGAGAACCCATTGGAGAACCCAAAGAAGAGACAGTCTAGCTCTAGACACTCATCCTCAACTGCGTTACAGGTCCCTCGCCCGATCGTTACAAACTCGCGAGTAAAGCAAGGTAGGCAGATATCCCGCCAAAGTCACACGACGCTCACAATTCGTTTGTAGATGAACAGTTTCGCAAGGATATGCACCTTGCATTTGTTACTGATGCTCTGGCTAAAAAGGCTCGAGTGAGTGCTATATCCAAAAGGAAAATGCCACGATACTCAAGAGAAGGACTCAGGGTATCAGCGATACTTTTGATGAACTAGTAGATCAATTCAATCCCAAGAAAACAACCACCAATGCACCATCTCCTGCTCCTCAGCTCCGCCTATGGATCATCGCGCTATCGAACGTCGTCTCTCGGTTAGAGCGATGTCATTCTCCTCTCATCGAAGCAGTGGTTAGTATGCCATGGACAACCATGGATACAAGCTTCGTAAAATCGTACACCTCATTCATTGGCATGCTCGTCAGCGCGAAACCAGAGTACTTGGGAACTGTGCTTGCTAAACTCGCCCAGGGCCTTACATACCGTACGTCATCGACATACCAACCTCGTCTCGTTTCTCATACCCGATGCAGAATCTGGTCTTCAGGCATTGGACGCAGGGCTACCCGAAAGCTCCGCTAGCCCTCTCACACGGCGAGTTGTTTATGACCGAATCCACTATTTGTTGAGACATTTGCTCTCTCTTGTCCCAACTTTGCCGTCTACTCTTCAACCCCTCCTCGTACAATACTTCCCACACAAACGACAAAGCCAAGCTGCCCAAGTCACGTATATTCGAAACCTCCTACAAGTGATGGAATACTGTCCAGAGCTTGCAGACCGAATATTGGCAACAATCATTGATAGAGCCCTTCAAATAGACGTGCGTTCCCTGTGTTCTCGTATTTTTCCCTATTTCTGACAGGATTATCCAGGTCGAGATCCAGGTAGAAATGGAGGAGCTCGAGGAACAGCTGGGTCAAGAAGAAAACGAAGTCTTCGACTTTGACCCGTTCGATACCATCGTTGGACAGGAGGGGGAGGACTCTGATTCTGATTCCGACAGCGAAGGCGGAGATAACTTGAGCGACCTTTCTTCAGATGCAGGCGGTGGCGATGACGACTCAGATATAGACCATCCAGAATTAGAGACCGATTTCAAACACGTTCACGAGATGGTGAACAAGCTCGATGCCATCCTCAAGAACGTATTTGATTACTTCAATCAAACGGGTGGAAACGGGAACACTTCGACCTCAGGGCTCTCCACGCCGTCCTCAGTAATTCCCTCCACACCTCTAGAGACACCCGTATCCACAACGCCAACTCCTCTCGACCCCGAAGAGAGCAAAGCCCTCCGACGTTCCCAGTTCTTCACCCTCCTCTCCATCTTTGACCGCGTCATCCTCCGTACCTTCAAATCCCGATACACTCAATTCCTCCTCTTCTGGTACGCATCCCTGGATCCCGAGTTTGCCGATGTCTTTCAAGGCATGCTTGTATCCAAAGCCCTGCTGGAGGAAGATCAGCCCGCTGTCACTCGGGCCGCCGCCGCCTCGTACATCGCCTCATTTGTTTCTCGTGCGCAGTTTGTCGACAGGGAAAATACGAGGAGGGTGATGGCTTGTCTATGCAACTTCTTGAAGAATCGCCTGGACATATTCGACGCGATCGCACAGAGCGGGGCTCTGCCCCCCAGCATGGCGCATCATAGTATCTTCTACGCTGTTGCGCAAGCCGTGTTCTTGATCTTTTGTTTCCGGTGGAGGGATTTAGTACATGACCCGGAAGAAGCTGAGGAGATAGCTTCTTCGGGAGCGACCCCATCGAAATGGATGCCTGAATTGGACGTGCTGCGACGAGTGGTCATGTCCGAACTGAATCCTCTCAAGGTGAGCCCCGAAATCCGTGATTGACTACTTGTCTTGTCTCACATGTCCGCAAATGCAGATGTGCTCATCCAACGTCGTCATGCAATTTGCCAAAGTCGCGCATTTGACAGACTTCCTCTACTGCTACTCTATCATCGAAGCGAACAAACGGTCTGAATATGCACCGTCTTCGAATGAAGAGCAGGCGAACAAATCTATGCATCCTCGAGGATCTATGGTTCCCCCGTCCATCTTTGGATCGTCAATGCACACAGAACTCAACACGTTCTTTCCATTCGATCCATACAAACTGCCGAGATCAAGCTCTTACATCCAGGGTGTCTATCGCGAGTGGTCTTCGGTCGCTATTGATGACGAAGAAGACGAAGAGGAGGAAGAGGAGGATGAGGGATATGAGGAGGGTGCTGAATATCCTCTCACTCAGCGTAGACCTATGTCACGGCAGTCTGCCTCTTCTGAAGGGACAGATGGTCTTGGTGCATCCTTTGGTGGGATGAGTATTAGCCCCGCGCATCCTGCGTTCATAGCCAGCACGCCTATGTCAGTTTCATAGGCGTGTTGTTGTGTAGTCGGTCGAACCATTTTGTGCTAGTTTCGTTGCTTTGTATTGCTATGTCGCTTTGGGTTTATACCACGCTCCCTCGATAACGTCATGTGCGCATTTCTCTGAGCAGAACTCTTTCGGAAGCAACGGTAGATACAGAGGACAACGGTCAGTGAGCTGCGTTGTAGGCATCGTGATCGAAGAAGGGGCCAAGGGGGGGCTATAAAAGCGGAGGTCAGCACATAATTCCGCGTGACGGCAGCGGCTATACACACAGGGAGGTTTCGTTCCCTGTGTCAAAAGTTGAGTAAGAATATCTCTAGATAGTGGTAAGAGACGTACCATTTCGTGCCATCCGGAGCCTCGGGGGCTGAAATGAAGGGAGGGTTGTAAATTGGCGTATATAAACGTGTCGTTGTGAAGGATAAACATACGGCGGTAGGGGTCAGGATGCTTTCGGGCTGCGAGCTGAGCCTCTGCCTTCTCAAAAATTTCCGCTAGAGCACGGGGGTCCTGAACATGACTGCCAGAGAGAATTAGAAGCCGGGAGGATGGTATGTTGAGAAGGAACTCACCGGTTCCTCTCGAACTCTGCCCTGATAGCGAGGGCCCTGCCTCTCCAGATATCCCTCCGCACACACCAGTCGAGCTCATTGTTCAGGAGTCGTCGATAGAGAGATTTGACATAGCGTGTGTGCGCCGCCGTGAAGGGCGATGGTGCGACTGCAGACATGGTGACTCTATGTTTGAGAAGAATCGCCGTGAACGGTGAGGTGTTAACGATGCGTTTCCCGAGGAGGAAGGATGGTCGCACGGTCACAAGGTCTTTCCTGCAATGACGCTTCAAGAAATCACAAGGAGGTGCGTGCATGTCCAGGACCTCCCTTGGTTTAGAAGTATCGTTTCACCGGCACCGTTGGCAGGATCCTACCGCGATTCCACTGGTCGACCAGCATCTTCGTTTCCTGCCCACCCAGGTTTGGTTTCTATCGGTATACCTCACTATTAATCCATGAACTATCTCAGAGGTGCTGTTAGCGCGATCAGTGTACCCTACCAGTACTACAGGGACCTCAATCCCTCCACACTCACCGGCGCCATAGACGTCATTGTCATTCGAAGACCAAAACTTCCAGAGGACATAACTGACTATGAGCACCTTCCACAACCTCCTGCGAGTGAGACAGAGCTCGTATGCTCTCCGTTCCACGTCCGGTTTGGCAAATGGCAGGTCCTGAGGCCAGCTGACAAGAAGGTACGCTCCATCATTGAACTCAGAGAGGGTTTGAGATGTTGAGACTCGATCAGGTAGATGTCTTCGTGAACGGGAAGCTTATACCCTACCCAATGAAGATTGGAGAGGCTGGGGAAGCCTTCTTCGTCTTCGAAACAGATGAAGATGTGCCAGATAGTCTCACAACCAGCCCTGTCCTTGCTGCGACCAAACCTGGTCAATCGAATGCGCAAGCCCAACCACGAGCCGGTCGGTTTGGGGCCAAAACTGGTGAAGAAGATGCGGCGAAACCTCAGCGCGCGATGAGCTCGCAAGAGCCCGACTTTCTGGATCTCAACGCATCTGCACAGAGGCAGGACACTCCTTCAGAGCAGCCAACTGACCGGAACGAGCCTAAACCAGCCGAGGAACGCCGTCCCAAACCCTCTCTCTTGACCCGAGCAGCAGAAGCAGGCAAAGCGCTCGTGGCCGTATCACATGAAGTGGAGAAGTCGGGCAAGGACAAACTGAAGGATCACTCGGTGAAAGATGCAGTCAAGGATGCAGAGAAAGAGCAGATAAACTATATTCGTGACAGCCTTGCCACAGCTCGTACCATGTCCCAGGGCCATCTTGGTACCAATGCCGACAAAGGCGATGAAGCTTTAGAATCCATCCCTCACGAAGACTCCGAGCCCCCGACTGTCCGATATACCGATGGTGAGTTGTCTCGACGCGTAGTTCTACTCTCCTGACGACATCCTGGCAGATATGGTGTTCGACATGGAGGGCTACCATTCGCATACCAAGGAACACTCTGACAGAACGGTGACGTCGGCTGATGAAAGTGGGAACTCGTTCGGTAGACCTCGCGAAGATTCCGCCTCTTCAAGCGGATCACAGCGTACCCAGAGGGATGTGACACCTTCCCGTTCTCCCAGTCCAGAGGCATCACCATCCAGCTCGTACGAAGGCCGAGTAGCGTTTCCACCAATGCGCGCAACGTCCGAACCGCCCCCCGAAACAGACCACATAACACTTACCCTTCCTTCTCGATCCCCGCCAACACCATCTCTTCTCCGTGCACAGGGAACTCATAGTCAAATCGAAGTTTCGAAAGCTAGCGGCAGTAAACTGACTATACCTGCGACACTAGCGGAAGCAGACGAGTACTCTTGGGAATGGGGACATTTCCCTCAGAAGACGCCCATGCGCACTACTTTCCAGCCCTCGGGCAAAGGCAAGGAGCGGATGGTCGAAGAAGACGATGGCTACTGGCCCCCTTTGGCCACAGCTTCCAAATCAACTCCAGGCTTACGTTCCACGTCAGGAGAGGACGAGTTTGGTGCAGGAGGGATGCTGACTGTTGATCGGCGAGATCCTACAAAGTTCAGGGTTTTCATCGAAGGTAAAGCCGTTGAGTTTGAAGTGAGCATAGTGCCTTCGGTTGGCCAGGCAGGGGCCGAGCATGGCGAGGGTTATGTCTTTGGACATGATGAAATCGAAGATGGTCGACGGTTTGACGCAGGCAGAATTGATTTCCTGCACTTCCTGGAAGACGAGAACATACTCAGTGATGATAGACTAGTGATTCGCTGGGCCGATAGGTGGGTATCCACCGCCTTTGGTCTTGCACATCAATATACTGACAAACATAAATAAGATATATCACACGGCGAGATGGCTCCCCACTGATGCATGCTCTAGCTATATGGCGCGAGAAAGCACTTCGATCCAAGACATCACAACTGGCATCTTCTCGACCTGTCTCTCCCTCACCTTCTGCAAGGCGGGCCCGGAGTGTTGACTCAGTTGATGAACGAATGCCAGAAGAGAAAGTCCCATTTCCAACGGATGCTAAGAAGGACGAGAAACCCACGCCGTCTAAACCTTCCTCGTCGTCTTGGGTTCGATGGTGGAGTAGAAGTCGTCGAGAAAATGATTCTTCGAGACCAGAGTTGAGACCCGTTAGTTCTGCACCAACAGAGGTGGTAAGATATGACTCGCTGATGGACGGTAGAACGGTAACTGACAGCATGGTGATGTGTGGTTTAGCCTCGGGCGAACAAACAACCTGACGACCTCCTTTTGCCTGTGTCACAGTCTCTGACCTCGGAGTCCTCACCTGCATTGACAAGTTCTCCACTCCCTACTACCTCCGATGAGAGCTCTCCCTCATCACAAGATCCAAAACAAAGTGCCTCGGAATTAGAGGAGTTCCCAAAGCCACACAAACGTTTCGCAAAGACCCTGCGTTTGACCTCTGATCAACTTGTGTGTCACTTGCCTAAACCGTCTGTCTACTTACTGACTGGATGTGTTCGTTTCAGAAATCACTGGATCTGAAGCCAGGCCCAAATACAGTTACATTCTCTCTGTCCTCCACTGGTGTCGCTGCTTGCACAGCGAAACTATTCGTTTGGGACCATACAGACCAAGTCGTCGTTTCCGACATCGACGGTACTATCACCAAGTACGGTGTTCCTCTACTGGTTCATTTTGTCGCTTCTTACATGCCTCGGTAGATCCGATGCTCTGGGCCATGTTTTCACCATGATTGGCCGCGACTGGACACATCTCGGGGTGGCTAAACTATACACCGACATCTGTCGCAATGGCTACAAAATCATGTACTTGACATCAAGGGCAATCGGGCAAGCGGATTCCACAAGGGACTACCTCAAGAATATCAGGCAAAATGACTATCAATTGCCCGAAGGTCCTGTCATTATGAGTCCGGACAGGTTGATGGCCTCCTTGCATCGGTATGTGGTCGCCCAAGTCCTGGTTGAACGGTATCTTAATCGAGACTCCCAGGGAGGTCATCATGCGAAAACCGGAGGTGTTCAAGATGGCCTGTCTGCGCGATATTCAACGGCTCTTTGGTCCTTATGCCAAAACCCCGTTCTATGCTGGATTCGGTAACCGAATAACGGATGCGCTTTCGTATCGCAGCGTCAACATTCCAAGCTCCAGAATCTTCACGATTGACTCTAGCGGCGAAGTCAAGATGGAGTTACTGGAACTTGCAGGCTATAAGTCATCGTATGTACCATGCTATATATATGCCCGAAGGATGCGTATTGATGCGGTTATTAGATATATTCATATGACGGATTTGGTCGACCAAATGTTCCCGCCTATCAACCGTAAATGGGCCTCAGAATATACGGACTTCAACTACTGGAAGACTCCGTTGCCCGACATCCCGCTGCCAGATCTCAGTCCGCCTTCTCCTGCACTCAGTGCACGATCGGATACGTCGAATGTAAGCGCTTTGGCACGATTGCGGAACTTCAGTCTCGTCGGGTCTAGGCAGAGCAACAACATAAGCAGATATAGCCTGCCGCCTCCTGCCGCTTCGACAACTGGTACATTGCAGAAGACCGAGGAAGAAGCCGAGCCTCGCAAGAATGCGCATCTTAGACAGATGTCTTCCTTGGAGCGTCTGAGCAGTACAATCGCCAGCTTGACTTCCTCGGCCACTGGTAGCCCCCGTTCGGTTTCCCCGACATTCGTCGACTCTGACTCAGAAGATGAAGGTGGAGATGACTTGGAGAAGGGTAGACGGGGTCGTAGGAGGAGCCGTACAAGGAGCATCACCAGCATGCCGGGATCCTTGCCTGGTTCAACAGGTTCAGACGAGGACGAGGAAGGACACTCTGAGGGCGAAGATGATGGCGAGGGTGACGAGGGTGACGAAGAAGGGTACAAGCGTGAGGAGCAGGCCGCTGAAGACGCCTTCGATGAATACTTCCTGGCCACAGGAGAGATGCAGAACGTGCCATTCCTATAACGGATGTCATCTGACATGGACTCGGACATTACCAGTTTACCTATCGAACAGTTAAGCTCACTCGAGTTGTACGTTGCATATCTATTAGTCCACATGCCGCAGATACCCTTCACTTCGTTGTAGAAGCATAAATACAGTACTTCTAAGTCGTTTGCCCTCCAGAATCGACACACTCTCAGATGCCATTCGAGCCTCGGACTTGATACATGGTGAACGGCTTATCGTAGGTCTCTTCTCCTAGGAGGCAAGGACAGCGTGGCGGAGCTGTTCCAGAGCGTTTCAGAGGCATTTGGACAGTCGGGTCTCTAGGAACTCTACTGGCCATGGTAGGACGGTCTTTTGATTCATAGCGTCCCTGGTGAAATCCTCAAGTGCCAAGGTACTCGCCTTATTGACTCTCGCGCCGCTGACGTATATTTGAGAGATGGTTTGGTGGCGTTTTAGTGGGGGCAGCAAACCACCCTCGAGTTTCTATTCAGGCATGATGGAAGCTATGGTGCAGGACACTTAGGCGCCGCTACTTTTGTACAGTGGCCAAATTGGCGACCGACCGACGGTCGTGCACCCCAACCCTAGGGTAGGGTTTATATACGGGTATGTCGACCACGGATTCCTGAAGACTAGACAATTTTAGTGTATATGGAGTGAAATCATGTCCGGAGAGAATGAAAAGCAAGCAAAGACCGCGCAGCGACTCGGGAAACAGGGATACACTCCTTCATTTCTCTTGAGTTACTCACTATATCTTGTTATTACATAGTACACAATTTCGAGTCAGGCCGGATGCACTGTCTCAGTAAGCACTTCAGAAGTGGGAGCATGCCAGCATGGTTTATTAAATCATGTTAGTAGAGGTATACTTGAGGTATACCAACACCTGAGTCCCAAGGGATATGCTAGATAGACAAGACTCACCGGAGTAGCAACTTGCACTTGCAGCGTCTTGCACCAATCTTGCACCGGAGTACTAGGCTACACGGGCGCTTGGGTAATTACCATATATGTATAAATTATTATGTATGGAAGGTATTTCCCATGACTGGCAGAATTGCTCGCGATTTCAGGAAGGGATCTCCACGAGTTTTTGAGATATCGACAATCCGTCTAGGCAAATTGTTCCTAAAGGCTAACGTCCATTTGAACATTTCTGCTAGATAAGCGATCCAAGAAGTTGGGCGCCACCCAGGTTGCTTGCACAAAAGTAGCGGTGGCTAAGTGTCCTGCACCATAGCCTGCCGATCTCCAAAGACGACCCCCCGAAGTCATGGAACGCGACTAATGCGCCGCCCTTTGGCATACACTAAGAGGCCGGCTGGGCATGGGGCTCATTATCGCCCAAGAGAACTATGTATGACTATCATCTGTAAGGGTGGAGATGTCTTTACCGGTCCGATCGGAGCTGCGAACTTGCTGAATCGGAGGCGTTCTTTGTATATACACACTGGAGTCTTGGCGGATGTTCGTCAGGATGTGTAAAGCGACTGGTAAGTAGGCTCCGTATAATATGTGAACATGAAAGTGTGAGTCTGTTTCAGGCTACCTGCAAAATACACTTCGAGCAGCCGCTTTGGTATGTAGGAGTGAGCTTCGGCCAACTGTTTGAAATTTGGCGCAGCGGTCGAACGTTGCAGGTGCACATGCTATGAAACACGTCTCGACTGAGAAGCCCTCCGAGTACGGATTGAATCAGAGCAGCTGACCTCTGTATGGTGGGTGCGCAGTATCTGTTTGGTGTCGGGGGACATCCGAGTCGACTCTCCTAGAGATTGCAAAGCATAGCGTTCGCCATCTGTCAATATCGAGTTCAGAAGCGATAGATCAGAAAAACGGAGGGTTCTGAGCTCAATGAAACGCCAAAGTAGCCACTGGTCAGTGGGGTCAGTGGCCCCCTCCAAGTGAGGCTGTTCAACCTCATATTCACGAAACATAATGCATATGCATAACGAGGGGTCACACCACCTACCTGATTACTATGTCACTTGTGGTAGACAAGGGTGTCTACATCCCCTACATCGAATGCAGAGGAGAGGATACTCACATATTTCTGTTATATTCGAGGGATATTGGTGCGCTGGTCGTACATATGTACTAGCCTTACCGCGGCCAAGCGAGTCGAGGACGTGCCGACGCTGGGCCGTTGATCGATCGGCTACCATGCGGGGAATGCTGTGAAACGATGATTCGGATGATGGACGAAACTGAACTGTTGCAGTCCCGTGGACGTACGAAATCTCTCAGGGCGCACAATACACACTCCCATTGGACAAGCGGGGCACGGAAGAGGTGGACCTACTGCGGAAAGCAAGTAGATGTGAGTTCCTGGCATCGGCTGCGCATTGGGCATTGCCATACACTCTCCTCTTTAAATACCATTGCATCCCACTGATCCTAGTGACATCGTAATTCGTCCCCCACATATCACTACCACCGCGGCTGTGTCCCCCACGTTCTTAGGGTATATAGCGAGGATCCCTTGAGCCTTTCTGCGCCCATTACGTTGTACAACATGTCTGACACCAAGTATCGAGGGGCGTCTGAGGCCGGAAGTGAAACTGGCTCTCGTGGGAATGTTGTTGACCCAAATGCACCTCACGGTTTGTCCTGTCTGCGCTCCTCCCTTCAGCGGTCACTGACATCGATGGGGGACACAGTGACAGACGAAACTGCCCATGCCAGCTCCTCAGTGAAGAGGGCCAACGGCGCCGAGGGCCATGTCATCAAGGTGCAGCCCCTGAAGCGAAGTGAGATGCAGGTATGTCATACGCTATCCTACCCATCCATCTGGTATTGAACGTTCTGTAGCCATCCTACGCTCAGGATCTGGGGACAGGTGAAGTAACCCATGGACTATACGGTTCGATGCTGCAAGTCCTCGGATCATGCGTGGGCTTCTTTGGTGCAATCCCATGCTGCCCGTGTCCCAATCCGTTCCGCAACGTCCAGCAGGGTTCCGTCGGGCTGGTCTCTCGTTTCGGCCAATTCTACAAGAGCGTGGACCCTGGCCTGGTGCAAGTCAACGTTTGCACGGAAAGCCTCCGGATTGTCGACGTCAAGATACAGATCAGTCCCATTGGCAGGCAGAAAGTGATCACAAGGGACAACGTCGATGTTGAAATGTACGCCTCTGTATATTTGGACGTTATAGCATATTGGACTCAAGTGACTCCATTCAGCGATTCCGTCATCTACTTCCAGATCACCAATCCTTACCGGGCGGCCTTCGGGATCTCTGACCTTCGACAGGCCCTCGTTGAGCGTGCTCAGACGACACTTCGTCACGTCGTCGGCGCTCGTGCAGTCCAAAGCGTTGTGACTGAACGAGAGGCTATCGCCTTCGAGATAGCGGAAATTGTCGGGGACGTCGCCGACAAATGGGGCGTTTCTATCGAGGGTATCCTCATCAAGGATATCGTCTTCTCCCCCGAAGTTGCCGCCTCTCTATCTTCCGCCGCCCAACAGAAGCGCATTGGTGAAAGTAAAGTAATCGCCGCCCGCGCTGAAGTCGATGCAGCCAGGTTGATGAGACAGGCCGCCGATATCCTTGCTAGTCCTGCTGCCATGCAGATCAGACAATTGGAGGCCCTCCAGACCATGGCCAAGACCGCGGGCAGCAAAGTCGTCTTTGTTCCGATGCAATTGCAGAGTGACGTCGTGGGTCAGTTGGCATCCGGCAGCGGGAGCCAAGGCCTGGCATCAGGCTCGTCCGCTCCAGGCGATACTTTGAAGACTGAACACGGGGAGGATTTGGGCACGGTTGGAAAGGCTGCACTATTGAACAGCGTTCAAGATATTTGATTCTCGTTTGGTTCCTTCTCGAGTTATGCCACTTCATCCCTATTTGACACGGCGTCATATGTTTTGTTGTTCGTGCTCGTCCAGTAGTCTCTTGTACTAGTACACCCACTGCGTTTATTCCCTGCTCTTGTGATATCCGGATTCCATGTTTCGTAGTTACCCGTATACTATTCAGATCTCTGACGGTGACAGTACTCACCGTCTGGCGCATGTGGAGGGACCCCAAGGTCAACCCTGTACAGAATTTACGTTGGCACGAGCATCATGGGCTCTCGGCGGGAGAACAAAATGTGTAAATGGTACAAGCAAAAAAACTACAACCATGTGCTTTAATGACCATCGCAGGGGTCGAACCTGCAATCTCCTGATTCGTAGTCAGACGCGATGCCATTTCGCCAGGCGGCCTTAATCTCAGCGAGGTACAAGTAACAATGATTCCACCTCGATCACTACAGTCAAAATACAGTAAAAATAACCAGCACTATATCAACCCAACTTGAAGACCGTTTCCGAAACTTGAAGCTTCAGTACCATGTCCCCATGCCGTGCAATACACGGGTCTTCGCCAGTGTTGCAGCAATCTTGCTCAGCCACTGCCCAGATCCAACCTTCCCGACGTTACATTCGTCATGACACAAACAGCATGTAGGTGAGTACAGTACTTTGAGGACGTACTGAACAGTGAACATCGTATTACCCTTTTGGTCTCGCCACCGAGCTTTGGCAAGGCACCGCGTACCTGATACGACTACGTTGGATGTCCCCCGACGTCAGCGCCAGGGTCCCTCATCATTACAGACTATCTGATGCTCCTAGACTCTATCTTGCTAGACACACTTCAGCACGGCCTTGCTGAAGGACCGAGGCGAGTACTGTCAGCGGACGGACAGCGGTAGGTACTGAGGTTCATCACCAGGTTCAGGGTGAATATCCGACAGCCCACGGCATCGTGATATTTACTCTTCTCATGGAGATGACCTGCACTCTCACTCGGTATGTACAGTTCTGAAGAATACACCGCAATGACCTTCAGTACGTGCGGCATGCGGCAAACCCATTTTGTAGTCGGTCGGTATGGCTGGGTATCTTTCTACATATAGAACTCGCACTCTTACCCCGAAGCGAGAGTTACTCGGGAATGGTGTGCTTTCATGACAACCTCCTGTTCATGTCGTGTAAGACGCACTGTGCCTGTTTGAACCTGACAATGGAGTCACGGTATAGGTATAGTACCGCTCATCCAGTCGGCATCTAGGCTGAAAACATGTCTCGATGTATCCGCCACTTACCAATGATTGATCTTGTTAAGCCATTAAGGGGCTTGATGGAGGCAGAGAATGTCGGCGGCCAGTGGTATATAACCTGTGGGAGTTACGCCGGGTCTGTATCTACAATCCACACACTGATCACTGACAGCCCCAGCCCAACACTCTCAACAGCTCAAGATGACCACCCGCACCATTCACTTCCAAAGGTATTGGCAGTATATCCCGACAACAAAATTCGCGCTGACCGTACCTTGATGATGTTGTGCAGCACTGATCTCGGCGAGAACCTTCAGTTGCTTCTTTGCTTTGCTACTCCAGCAAACGTCCAAGGTGGCATAGTCAAACCTCTCGCTTGGAAGTGCGTGCAACATGTAGGCGGAATTGATGCAGGTATCTGACCGTTCTCCGTGTGGACAGGACCACTGTCCTCCCCGCGAAAGGTCGCTTTTCTTTGGCTGCTACTTTCGTGGATGCGTGAGTCCGACTATTCTTCCATGTACCTTGTTATTATGGAACGCTAATGTCCAATATTGCAGACCAAGCTTCTGCCACGCTGAGGTCAACAACGGAATCAGAAATATTGTCACCCCGGGGTGTTATGTTCCTATTCACCCTCGCCAGGAGACTACACTCCAAGCTCAGCAGTCGTCTGGTACTCCCGTATACTTCTTCTCTGTATGTCTGGGGGTTTAAAGGTTCTGTATATTGGAGAGCTAACCGTTTGCCTTGTTGTAGGATCCCACCTCTATCGTCGACAATGCCGTTAAAGCGACCAACCTCACTGGTCAGAACGTAAACATGGGCTTAGGTTCGTGATCGTCGCCTCGGAAACGACCTTTTTATCGCTGGTATGCTCACTTTGGCTTGATTGCAGGTTTTGTGACAGATGGCGACAAGCCCACCGAAAGCATGACGCCCATGAGCGTTTTCCTCAACGTCCCGTAAGGCACACTCCCCCGCTCGATTTGATCCGGCCACTGATACCCACTTTTTCCAAACAGCGACGGCGCCGCTATTCAAGACTCCTTCAACCCCGTTCTGCGGGCATACTTGGGCGTCGGCGACTATCAGGAAGGAGAAGTCATCGACAAGGACCTTTCTCAGGTTCAACCGATTTGGGAGGCCAACCTTTACAGCCTCCAGCCGAACACCATTGTCGTTATCCAACCTAGACCCAAGCAGGTTAGGGCCGACGATTACGAGGCCGCACAGGTTGTTGTGCCGAGCACGACTACCGCCGCGGTATCCCCTACAGTTGGATTGTCTGTGACGAAAGAGGCCGCTCCCCAAGTCCGCGACGTGGGTACATTCCGCGACGTATTGCAAATACAATATATCTGACACGGCGTCCGTCGTTCCTAGAAACTCTACTCCGCTGATGTGGCATTTCCCAGTGTCGACCAGGTACTCCCCACGGTTACCTTTATTGCGGATTTCATGGCGCGTCGACAGTATCAACTTAGGTTGCTGCAAATAGTATGTTGCATCATCCCTGCATCAATGTCTTCGCTAATTCTATCAACAGGAGGGAAGCGTCGTGGCTACACTTGAGCTCACCATTCCTCCTACCGTCGCTTCCTACGATGCCGCAGAGAAGGACTTGCAAGCCGCTATCGACGACTACAGCCACCACCAACTTAAAGGCAGTGGTACAAGCGCGTTGAATGGGAATGGAGCCGCCAACGGATCTAGCACATTGAACGGCAAAGGTATCGCCACCGCTGTCGGCGACAAAGCCAGGATCCAGAACAGGACCGGTTTTGTTCACAATACCGGACAGAACAAGCCATTCGATTGGTGGATCACTGTCAATTACGCATCTGAATATTGGTTCCTCGGAGATGCCGTCGCCGGGCCCACTAAGCAGCAGAGCGGCCTTGTTGATTCACTTGTGCCTCAGCTTCAGAAAGTAAGGATGCATACTTATTTATGCTATCGGCGACTAAAGGAGATTGTCTGTTCTAGGTGGCTTCTCTGACTGACCAGACTAGCTACAACTCTGTACGCAGCCCCGGGTATCTCTCCCCTACTGCGACCGCCAACAGACCTGTTGTTGTGACCATCACAAAGAACCGTCCCTTGTCCAGGAAATCCTCCGCCGTTATAGGAGCAAATGCGCAGGATGTCCGCAACCATTTGCAACCTTCCACGACTGCGCCAGTCGATTGGGAGTTGATACACCCGAATAGGATGGCGTAAAATACGTCACAGCAGGCCCTGCTTAGATACAATACGCCGGCATAGTGCCCGCGTCGTTGTAGCTACATTCAGTTGGGTATAATGTAATCTTCTGTTAACCCGGTCCCTTGCCTATAGAGTGAGAGCGAGCGAGCGAAAGGCGCAACTTGAACCAAACTATACTCAGGGCCCAATTCTCGATGATTGAGAGCTATCATTTGCATTTAGTCACACGAGCTAAACTACAGTGGGGACCGTAGTATTCCTTGTCAACAATGTGGCGGCCATCTTTCCCGTCCTCTGATTTCAGATTCTCATCGGCACCTCGTCTCTCTGGCCCGTCTTCCTCGTCATCCGCTACCTATTTCGTGTTCGCATCGCCAGGCTCGTTCTCAATCTCGGTCATCCTGTGGACTCGACTAGGTTGGCGTCAGCGCCGACGGCCTCATCCATGTCCTCAAGCTCGTCAGCAATTCCATTTTGGCTTCGTAATCTTAGTTACGGGCTCGGAGTCGATCTTCTCGTCTTCTTATTCTTCAGCACTGGCTGGTCTGCACTTGGGAAGATCTGTCATTTGCAAAGTCTTCGATTTGGCATGTAATCCCGGAAGGTCCGTTGCGACCGAGCTATTGCGAGCGTGATAATTGTTTTCCGTGAGTGATGGACGTCGAGGAATGAGAGGTCCACAAAGTATGTACCGCAGCCTGGCCCGGCGACGCATTTGCGACTTTCAGGTTCGGTGGTAAATACCAGGCAGAGACATGTATTCCCCGACGATACCCGGACTCAGACCTATTGTACCCTACAGAGTCTGCACAATAGCATGTCAATTTTCTAACCCGAGGCTGAACGGCTGAGTACTATGCGAATTTACTTACTCGATTTATACGGATCGGGTGTTCTGATGACGTCATCAGATACACAACACTCTGATTGAGAGGCGTACACGCGTTCAACGCAACGCCTCTTGCATGCAACGTTCTCCCTTGTACAGATCGTAGCAAGCCGTCTAGCGCAGCTCTGAGCCTAATGCCAACATGACCACAGCTACCGGAAAGCCCTCGTCGCCTCCCCCAGCGTATACCGAAAACCCCGAAATACCCCAGCTTGGGAGCAGCACCGGCACTCACCATGCTCAGCTTCAAGGTTACGGTCCCACACCCATAGCGCAGCAACAGACACATTTGCTGCCATATTACGATCCTCGTTCTAGCTATTCGCTCTCCGAAGCTGCATCCAGGGCACGATGGAGATTCGTTGGAGCTGTTGCTTGGGCTCTCGTTATCCTAGCCATTGCTGGGGTGTTTATGGGTGTTGAGCTGAGGCTGCAGCTCGTGAACAGGCTGACACGAGGTCAATGGGAGGTCGACTGAGGGGCTCACCTGGTTCCCCTGGTGGTGAGAGAGATGTCATCTTGCATTCATCGCGTCCACTTATCTGCATCGATAGAAATCGTCGACTTGGTCGGTGTGCGACATCTGTGAATCAGTTCCTTCGTCGGTGGGGAATGCAGGGAAGCAGATGTCACGTTAGACCTCGGGCCATTCGCATCGGACACGGCTGCTGACTGATTGGGCTTGTCTCTGACGTTAACGCGATGTACTGTAATTGTTCATGACTGTCGTCAAGGGATCGGGATAGACAGAGAGACTTTTGTTCTGTTGCTTTCATGTATGGTACACTGATCATAGTCGACTTGGGATCGCTGGGCCTGGCTAAAGATTGATTACAACGATTGCCTGATTTTGGCTGTGAACAACAAGAGGGCAGGGAAGGCGAGATGCCTTGGCCCTTTCGGCAGCTACCAGGATTTTACATTATCCCCGTGAAGGGCCAGCTGCCGGACTCGCGTGGGCATTCTCCCTCTTCCTTCACATTATGGAGCGGGCTCCTCTTTCTTGTCTGCCCACCACGATGGCGGCCGGCTTCAACTTGAACTACTACAATGCTTTGCGCTACACTACTTTGTGCACTACAGCTTCCGCGGGATCAGCCCTGATGCAACAACATGGATGGGACACAATGCGGGGGAGAATATTGATCGAGCTGGGCGATGAGGATGGGACAATGGGGGGAAAGGCTGATGGTGAGTATCTTCTGTCCTCATTGCACCCCCAGAGTCTACAAGCCCTGCGCAAGTTCTCCGTCGTGAACAATGACGACGGGCCTCCCTCTCGCCTCAAGCAGCGACAGAGCGGTGCTGTCGTCACGTGCACGACAGAGGTTTGTTTGGCCTTCTTTGTGTTCGGTGCGTTGTTTGGCATGCTTTGGGAGTGGTCTGTGCGTGTGGGCGTGCAAACACGGCCAAACACAGTCTGTGCGGATCGGAGTGGGTTCTGCCTGTCCACGCTGCCGGCCGCATCCGTTCTTCCCCCATCATCGCTCGATCGCATTTCCAGACGTCCTCTCCTCGTCGTCCCCCACAGCGTGCTCGCATCCGCCATCGCTGTCCCCGACGCCTTCCTCGTCGTCTGCATCGGTCTGCCTCCCGCTTTTCCCCAACGCTTATCTACCTCAATTCACCCTCATTCGCCTTGGTTCGCGTTCGAACACGCCAATCTCACGCGTCGCGTTCCAACGCATCCCACCACCACCTCTGTTAAAGCCGCCCTCTATATCCTACCTTAGCCCTCTCCAATAAGTCTCGTCGTTCGCTGTCTGTATCTATAACAGCAGATCCTCGTGTTTTGCCTGCCCCGCTGTCCCGGTCGCCGCTCTGGCTGTTGATGTTCTGAACCCTTCGTCATTGCCTCTCCCACTCCCCTGCTTGCCCAATACCAAACAAAAGTCTATATACACACGCACTGTGGTCATGACGACGTCTATGCCTTCTCGTCGGCCGCCAGGCTTTGCTCCGTCCTCATCGGGGGATGAAGAATACATCAATCGTTCGCTCTTGGACAGTCTCGATGCCCAGGCAGATGCTGAACCACTCTCATCGTCTGACTCGGAAATGGCTGCAGCTGTTCCTGCGACGTCCTTCGGCACATCCTCATCCCTCAGCTCGTGAGTGCCCCTCGTTGGCTCCCTGGTGACTCATCATCTGATACATCCCCCAAGTAGCAACATTCTTCCAACTTACATCAGATCTCCTCCTCTCAGTGCAGATACTCTGAATCACAACTCGCAAAATACCACGACATCGCATCCTTTGTATAACAGCATGAACAATATGTCTATCTACCCATCTGACTTGGTAGTACAAGCCGGCGAGCGCGACCCGCATAATCCAACACATAAAGCAAACGGCCTCACGGGTCCGCTCCGAGGCTCCTCTGCGTCCTTCCAATCCTTCTCTAACACCCGCACGCGACACCCTACCTCTTCTCTTCGCCCCAACACCTCTGTATCTTACGTTCCTCCGTTCGCTCAATCATCACAGCCTGACATGTTTGTCTCCGGCAACAACCTACCCCCGTCACTCTCATCCCAACAGCCCTCTTCCTTCGATTCTATGCAACATGTCGGTCGGCTGGAGTTCGGCTTGGGTGGGCCTCAAGCTACTCCAGGTATGTTATCGAATGGTCCGTCGAACAAGGCGGTCTCCGGCACGTTCGTTGAAGCTTACAGGGTTGGGTTGGATCTTGGGGTATCCCAACCGCACCTTGGGAAAACTCAGGGTGGTCTGAGCGGACCTCCCGGCCTTCTGCAAGACAGTGCTATGTCATTGCAGTCACAGCACGCTGGCGCCAGTACCCAATCGTCCTTCCAAAGCAATCCTTTGAATGGCTCTCTCCCCCATTCCCACGGACACTTAGGTGCTTTGCAGGGCCAGACAGCTTTCGGACCGTCGTTGGCTGGGCCTGGCCAAGGTGCTATGTTCAACAGCGCCTCCAATGTAGCTCATCTAAATGGAGCTACGAGGGAGAATCAACAGCAGCAGCAATCCGAAGAGATTTCCACTATTTTCGTGGTGGGATTCCCCGACGACATGACGGTATGTTTTCGCACGTACTGCCCTGACGGACAATGAATACTGATACACACATTCCCAGGAGCGGGAGTTCCAGAACATGTTCACCTTCTGTCCTGGTTTCGAAGCAGCAACGCTGAAGATCCCCAATAAGGAATCTACTGCCTATGGTACCAACGGTCTTCCCACCGGTCCAAATGCTCGTGCCGCTGGTCTGCCATTCCAATATGGTGGATCAAACGATCCGTATAACGTTGTCACCGTCAACCAGGGCGGCGTCGTTATCGACGGCGGTCGGGATGGTCTCACGACCTCTTGGCCTGCACCAATGCAGCCCGCGGAAGACAATCACTTCGTACCCACCATGCAGCCCCCGCGCAAACAAATTATCGGTTTCGCGAAGTTCCGAACCCGTCAAGAGGCCCTTGAAGCACGCGATGCCCTCCAGGGCCGTCGCGTCGACGTAGAAAAGGGATCCGTGTTGAAGGCGGAGATGGCGAAGAAGAATCTGCACACGAAGCGTGGCCCTGGTGTCAGCGCTGCCAATTTGCCTTCTGTCATAAACAACCTTGGTGCTTCTGGCCCTGAGGGTATTGCATCCCTGAATACTTTGGCCGGCATATCTGGCGCGGGCTCCGCTGAAGTGTTCAATCAGCGGGACCGCGAACTGGGTGTTCTAGGTGCCATGGGTATCAGTGGTCTCAGCCATCGTCGCGAGAGGCTCATTGAAGAAGAGGACCGGCGTCGTGTCAGCGTCGACGGTCTGGGTAACATCGCTTTCGGCCCTCGCGGGGCGAGGGAAAGAGCGGAGGAAGATGAGCGTGAACGGGAACGGAAGAGGAGAGAGAAGGAGATGTTGAGGCTGAGACAGAATTCTCATGCGTTCGAGGCTTTCCACTCCGTGCCGGCCCAAATGGTTCGTGAAGGACAGAACTCGCTGCTCACGGCTGAAACTGGGGTCGTGGATGCCAATGGACAGGTATATGGTGCCTCATTGGCGCAGCAATATCCTCAGCATGACCTTCCGGTCACCAGTGGGGCAGGGACAAGTCCGTGGGGGTCGCTGCGTGATGTGAGTGCCAGTGCAGCGTTGAGAAAGATCGGCGCCCCTGCAGTCTCAGCCATCTCTACTGCCCCTGGACGCCCATCGTCGGGTTCGTCCGAACGGTCGCCGCCATCGAAAGAAGTTGGTATTCCGAGCTCGCCGTCCGGACCCACTTCTGCCTCTTCGCAGAACGATAGCACGAATCCAACGAGCGTCAGTGCGCCCTTCTCACCGCAATCAACGTCTTCCTCACTTCCCCACCATCGTGGTGGTTCTCCCTCGGCCGCCAACCAAGTCCAGAGCGAGCAACCGCTCCCTTCCGTGCCCAGGTCTACTGGGCCGTCCAGCGTATCCGGCTCACAGAATGGTCACGATGAAGAGCTCGCGAAGGCTGTTGGTGCTTTGGCTGTAAGCACCAGTCAGAACCAGGGTCAGAGCCAGAGCCAGGGAAGCACGTCTCCTCAGCTGCCATCCCCCGCATCTGGGGCCAGTTCATCGACAGGACGCAACTCCGGCGATCACAACCCACCGGTGAGTTGCCCACCATCAAGCGTTAGTAACTTCTGATTACTGATTGTCGGGTTTGTACCTTGGTTTAGATCAACACATTATACGTTGGTAACCTACCGACTTCTCCAACGCCAGGTGGCTCGCCTTCGTCCTTATTAGAAGAGCGTCTTCGAGACTTGTTCTCGAAGCGCCCCGGATATCGCAAGCTTTGCTTCCGACAGAAGAGCAACGGACCAATGTGTTTCGTCGAGGTATGTTATCTTCCATTCCGACCATATTCGTTGTTCTGATCATCGTTGCGCCCGTTCAGTTCGAGGACGTTTCTTTCGCCACACAAGCCATCAAGGACCTTTCTGGCAACAACCTGGATGGTCTGGTGAAGGGAGGCGGTATTCGGCTGTCATACAGCAAGAACCCTCTTGGCGTTCGCACTCCAACCAGTGGCACTGGTGGCTCCAGTTTGCAGCAGCAGCAGCAGCAAAGCAACCAACAGGTCCTCAACGCCGCCCAACAACAGCAAGGGTCCTTCTTCCCTGAATCTTATCAGCGACAACCAGGAGACCTAGACACCATCAGACCGATCCGCCGCGACACCTCCGGAAGCCTGACCTCCCCCACCGCAACCTCTTATCATTATTCTATGTCGTCTCCTCCACCACGTTTCTTTAGCTCTGCAGCATCTTCTACTTCTCCATTTTCATCGACTCTCACGAGCCCAACAACGGCTATGTACCCCAGAGGATCGCAGGGATTCGGCTTACCGTTGTCATCTAGCTTCTCAATGGGCAACACCACCGCTTCGGCCGGCCCTGCATCTTCTGCATTCTCTCCCTTTGGCATCTCTCCGGCGCATTCTTCCCCGATACCCGATCAGCCTTCCACGGTTGGCAATAACTCTACCAATGACCATACGCAATCACAGCAATTTCAGCAAGCTCAGCAACCACAACACCTCAATAGTCTCCCACCTCACATGTTCGCAAATACCAGTAACATAGAGTCCACTCGGGCGGGTTGAGAGATTGTCCTATCTATACTCCCGACTTTCCCGTTGGTTCGGCATTCCTTCTGCAATGTTCCGCAATACCACACCACGCTTTTCTTCTTGTCACCATCCATGTACTATCCCATGAACATCTGCCATCGTCTCTGTTCTCTTTCTGTTACTTCGGTCCTCTCGTTGCATCACTTACTCCCCTGCCTATTTGGACATTTCCTCCGCCTCACCTTCCTCTCGGTTTCCTTACCCATTCATCTATATATTTGCGCCATATACTTACCTATACTTCAACTGCCCGCATACTTTCTTCGTACATGAAGCTTACGTCTTTCCTGTTCATAATTCTGTCTCACGTACCTGCTTTGACCCTTACTTTTCTTTATCACATACGTACATACATACATATACGTTCTCTCCTGTTGTTTGATTTCTCTGTTGTCCTTTCCCCCCAGACGGTCTTTTTGCATAACCCGCCTCTTACCACGATATGCTGTTTTGGCTAGCTATATTCCATCGCGTTTTCTTCTCTCATATCTCGTCTCAGTCTTCTCGTCCATCCATTATCCCCTCCGTTCTCTTACTCTCTTGGAATTCACTTTACTCTTGCAAGCTTCACTTGAGCACTTTTCTTCCGTCATATGTATACTACGTCTGCTATTTGCCTCAGTATGGGACCGCGCTCAGTCTCATTGAACGGGTTGTTCGAAAGCGTGCATGGTGAATTCAACAAACAGACATCTCCCAGTGCGGTAGACGTATGCGGGTATACAGACAGTATATCCCTGAAGGTTAACGTGTAACGTTGTAAGCGATTCCAACTGACGGAATCGTAGATGCTGCGCAGCATAACCGGCGATACTCAGACAAGGACTTTTGCCCCGCTAAGCTCGGGTATCTATTATTGAAGTCGAATTCAGGAGATCCGACGCGACGCCAACCCGACGCTCTATTCACATCTCGACGGTCACACCGACATCGACCACACGCCCCTCCGCTCGCAAAGTCATTTCCTTGACATAGACCACACACTAAACCCTTTATTAAACCTTCTATCTTCGTAGCTAGCTTAATTTCTCTCTAGCACTGTGTCTTTGGCGTTGTACATACAGGCCTG
>JSYW01001302.1:0-30480 GCA_000787475.1 Lentinus polychrous | reverse complement strand
TGTGATGATACCGACCACATCTCGAGCCCTGGGTTGTTCTTCACTAAGAAGTATAGCCGGCACAATTCACACAGAAAGACAGATAGGGCAGCTGTAATGTATTGTGCAGCTATATTATTACTTCGCTGAGGTACAGTAAAGCATCGCACGACTAGTCACTGTGAACACCCCCGAAAGCAGTCTCCTTACAAGGTGATGCCGAAGAGGGAGATAAGGACATGGACGTTCAAAGAGACAATGACCTGAACAACGGCGCCAATGGCAGCGAAGACGGAAGCTTGGATGCCGACGAAGACACCGCCAACCAGAGAGAAGATGACGGCGAGCAAGGCACCGACAACCTCACTGTATCGCCAAGTCAGGGATGTCCACAAAGAACAACTTCCAGCAGTACTCACCCAACAGCGCAGAGAAGAGCAGTGATTTGAGCCTTGACAGAGACATCCACGATAGCAAGGAGGCCACCGCATGCTTTGAACACAACCTGGAAGAGCTCGTCAGTTTTCTTTCACAAGGTTGCATTACTGGAGGGAGACTTACAAGAACAATATCGGCAATGATCTGGACGAGTTCAGTGACGGTGATTTGAGCAGCTCCACCAACGCCAGCAAGGATGAGCTTGATATCCGCGCCGACAAGGGCCTGGACATCTACGACTGCCTGAGAGAGGCAGCCCTTGAGTTCAGCCACAATGGGGGTAATGACTTCCACGGTGGCGTTGGCAGCCACAATGGTAGCTACAAAGTCACCGTAAGTTGGATAAATCATAAAAGCAACCCAAAGTAGACGGAGACGTACAGAGTTGAGCGCAGATGGGCTCAACCTTTGCCTTGACATCGACAAGGACAGCAATGAGGCTTTGCTCCTGACAGTCGCAGCGAGCGACCTCGGTGGTCATGGCGGGAGCTGCGAAAGCAGTGGTGAGGGCGCCGAAGGCAACGGCGGCGGTGAAAGCGAGCTTCTTGAAAGAGAACATTTCGATTAGGGTAAGGAGTGTGGGGGGTAGAGAGCGACTGGGTGCTTGAGAGAGCGAAGAAACTGAGAAGAAGCTGAGAGAGAACTGACTCGAAGTCAATGCTTTCCCAAGTCGAATCGCAGGACCTTTTATAGCTCTAGGGAGTTCGCTTAGGTTATGCTGCGGTCGAATGGATCATGTCCCCACGTCACATCATGCAGAAAAGAGGGTGCCGAAAGCATGCTCGCCGAACGGAGCAAAGCACAGTCAGGCATGTTTATCGTTTTGTCGGGTTAGAATAAAAGCCCGAGGTTGTGAAAGTATGGTAAGCGACGGGACGCGAGTGGATGTGGAGCCTAAAAGCGATTTGCCGCTACCTGCGCTTGACTTGCGCTGCTTCTTGAAACACAACATGAGGCCGCTTTGCTCAACCGAGGTTTACCTGTGTTTGTAAAAGCGTTATTCACACAGCGGCCAGGTCTGACGGTCTTGGTGACGGACAGCCAACTGGTTCCGGATCCGTCGCCTGTCGCAGCCGTGCATGGTCAGGCTACTGCACCGTTTTCTTACCTGGAGTAGTGCAGTAGGAGCAATTGCACTTCCATAGGCCTCTCTACCTAACATGAGAGCAAGAGTAAGTTGACAGAACGCCGTTTCCGTTTCCAAGAAAGAAACTTAAAGTTATTAGAATCAGATCGGTGGAAGGTCGCCGCGGAATCCAAATCCGGACTGATTGCAAAGAAGCGAAGGAAGCCACGACGCCACGTCATGCCCAAATATAGGACCCGACCGGATCAGGCCGAGCCCCGTCCCCGTCCGCAAAAGGTGTGCTGAATGCGCGCGTCCGGACGTCCCAGCCACATCCATTCGTATTCGACCAAGTCCGATGCCTTCTCTTGAAGATATTGCAAGGGTATGTGCATTCACTATCTCGACTTGCATACATACACTCAGGCATACTAGGGTACGGTCGCAGCCACCGCGGGCTTGTCTACCGTCGGTATGTGCCACGAGTTCCCTCCAACATTGGATCTGTGATTGGGCTATATTTCTTATTGCTCCTCGTGTATTCCAGCTGTAGGCCTGTTGTATTATGGACAAAACTACTTGATATATCCGTCTGCATTTCCTCCTGGGTCCAGAACAGGTGGGCGTGCTTGTTCCTTCATCTGTTCAGATGTCCTGAGTGCACGCGGCAGAGGTACCCACTCCGGACCAATATGGTCTACCGTACCATGCTTTGGAGTTGAACACGCCAGACAATGTCAAGCTGCAATGCTACCTGCTCGTCCAGACCAAAGATCTATCCGTGTCCGGTGCGACGGATATTCCTGTCAACCCGGATACTACAGACGACGACGTGAGTACTCTCTTTCTTCAACTAGTGAGGACTTAGCTTCTCGGAATACACTACGGCGAACACTTCATGTCAACACTCTGACTTGATGATGTCGGACGGGGTTTTCCCTGTCCAATTGCCCCAATCCGTCCCCGCGGTCAATACGGGTTTCCGCGTTTCTTGCTTGTTCGCTTTGTTGCTATCGGTATTGACGGGTTCTATGGTTCTGTCTGCGTTCAGTTCGCTGCCTCCCGGCCCACTGTCATCATGTTCCATGGCAATGGAGGAAATATTGGACATCGGATACCACTTGCGAAAGTATTCTTTGCAAAGCTACGCTGCAATGTTCTAATGGTCTCATACCGAGGGTAAGGATCTCCACGTCGTGGCATCATTTATTCTTGGTGTCTGACCCCCCTCTCTCCCAAGTTACGGCCTCTCCGAAGGCAGTCCCTCAGAGAAAGGTTTGGTGTCCTTACGTCCAAAATATACATACGTTGATATGACTTCTTGCCCTAGGCTTGAAACAAGATGCCCAGACAGCTCTTGATTACGTGAAGTCACATCCTACGCTGTCAAAAGGCCCTATGGTATGTGCTTCTGTTTGTTTGCTCTGCCCGCTTTTTTTTTCTTTGCTCCGCTCAATCTACACCCCAGATACTCTACGGACAATCAATCGGTGGCGCAGTAGCTATAGACCTCGCCAGCCGCAATCCCGCATCGGTTTGTCTTTGCCTTGGTCATGTCCGATTCCCATCTCAAATTCTTCCAGATTGACGCTCTCATACTGGAGAACACCTTCCTCTCGCTTCCGCGCCTAGTCCCGAGTGCCATCCCCGCCTTAGGCCCATTTGCTTTCCTTTGTCACCAGAAATGGGATTCAGCTTCAAAAATCCACCTCATCCCGCCTACGACTCCCATCTTGATGCTGAGCGGTAAGATGGATGAGGTGGTTCCGCCTGAACATATGCAGGGCCTTTGGGAGCTAGTTCGACAGCGGGAGTCCAAGGCTCCGTCAGGATCGAAGCTCTCGTCTCTTCGCTCTTTCTCCTCGTCCAAGGAATCATCAAGTGAAGGCGTGCCTGCCGCAGCCATCGATCCTCGATCGCCATCGAAGTTTTTGGAGTTCGAGCACGGAACACACAGTGAGCTCCTCTGCCAGCATAGTCTGTTTGCCTCTGCGACACGAGCTAACCTTTTGTATAGACGACACTTGCGTGCAGCCAGGTTACTGGTCTGCCGTCGCCGAATTCATCGCTAGTCTCGGCGACCCTGTCGCTGCTTCCTCCGATGCATCCTGAGCGATTCACTAGTGCGTTTTCTATCTCGGTTTTTGTCCTTCCGGATACCTTTTCCATTGTCTTATATACTATCGGCGAACCTGGACTCTTCGATCATTCATCAGGTTATCAAAGATTTTGCTGCCAAACCCAGTATTGTACAAATCAGCACTAGTACGATCGTCAGAATGCGAGCCATGTCGACAATATTTTTCTTTGTTTGCTCGGTATGCATTCGGGGCCGGAGAATCGACGGAGTGGAAGCTCGTTCCATGTCATTCATAGCGTGATCATCGTTCCATGACATGTGCCCCTGGAACATTGCTTCTAGGAGGTCCAAGGTGGCAATCAGCAGAGGTCCGCCGTCTAGGAACGGCAATGGTAACAAGTTGAATAGGTAGAGCGACAGTGCGAGCATAGACATATAGCTACGGGTAGGTTAGCATGGCGAATGACGGTGTTGAATGACACTGACGAGGTGAACAGTGATACTGATTCTGGCAACGTTCGGGGAAGGAAGAAATATCGAGGCCAAAATCTCGCCACTTGGACTGTGATTAAATGCAATGTCAGCCATTGCCATCGTCCCTCAGACATGACTCCTCACCGTCCTCAAGTACCTCTTCTCTGGGACCATTCCATAGTATCGTTCGAAGTCGTGAATCCAACACGTCAGGCTCATCTGATAGTGTACTGAGCGGCGTCAGTAGTTCGATCCTGAGTAAATCCTGATCCGCTCTTGGAGTAACGCAGAGTTCGGTTTCATGACAGTCTATGTCACCCGAACATCGCCTGAAAGTGGAGGAGTGGTCGGATTGGCTGAGGAACAGAGGAGACAAACATCGTGAAACGTCGGCTCCGAGAGAACTCCCTTGCGCAACAAAGCAGGTGAATTCTGCTGTCGGAGAATCCGGGGAACAACATGACGAGTCCAACTCTGTAGAACGGTGTCAACGTGGGTGGTGCGATGTTCATGGTCTATGCATACCAAGATACCGTTTCTCATCCGTACACCAGCCAAGGGTATCTTGCGACAGCATGTCACGAGGACTACTCAAGTATCGATCCCAAACATCAATAGATGAGTTGAAAGCGACCATGGGTTGATCATCGAGTTTTGTGACCACAGAACCGCAAGGGAGATACGCTGACAGAGGCGATGCCTGCAATGGTGTTCATCGATGGCCTTCACGAGGTGAAAACAGATCTTACAGCATGCACATTCACAACGACTCGACCATACGTTCCGACATTGTCATAACCAATGAGTGGCCAAATGGTGTCTCCAATACCGAAAGACGAGACGATGTAGATCAAAAGCCATAGTAGAATATTGTGATAGGGGCCTGCCGCTATGATCCTGAGTCGTCCCAGCGGGGATAGTGCTTGAATAGTGGAGTAAGGCAGAGAGACAAATGCGGCAGGAATGAAGAATGCCAAGGACACTCCACATGAGAGGAGAGGGACAGATTCACTGTAGGTGAGTGACAAGTCAGATTACGAAACGTGCATGGCGACATGTCATCTTACAGCGCGGCAGCGACAGCATGTCCCGCTTCATGTACAACTTGGTTGCAGAACAACGTCAAAAGTAAGGGCAAGAGATGTGATAAAGGCACGGTCAGCCCGGGTATCTGGAGAAAACGTATAAGAATACTCGTGGGGCAATTGCAGAGATGGATACTATCCAGAAAAAACCAAGACAGAAGCGGTCTAACTCACCAGCAGGTGGAACGAGGAAGAGCCAAACGAAGAAGAGGCTGGCGTTGGGGGACCATGCAGCGAGCGACGCCCCAAGCTATGAATGTTTTGGACGGCATCTATATCTAGAGATGACGCTGCAAAGATAGACACAAAGAGAGATACTGATATCCATAATAGTATGACCAGCGTCGCACACTGGCCCAGGATTGCAGCAACAACGCCTGAGTTGTAGACGATAGCAAAAATTCGACGAAGGAGAAAGTGGCGTGATGCAGCTAAGTGATCCGTGAACAGTGCATGAGCTCTGTTGAATCTCGATGTTTCGATCCTAATACGAGAGAGTGTTGAAAAATTCGGATTGAATGCTCGTGAGCTGGAGAACAGGGGAAGGGTACTTGAGGACTTCCGGTGCCGGTGGATGATTATGGCGAGAAGTACAGGAATGGTCAGTAAGAGCAACCGCATCACTGTTAGTGTTCGTTGTCCATGCACACTCGTCCTTGACGAGCGATGCTATCAGCTGCACCGTTGACGGGGCATGCAGCAGCTGGAATCCTGTGGCACGAGGCCTGAAACTCAGTGGGGGCTGAGAGCTTGCTATGAACTGGGGACAAAGAGACTTTGAAGTTAAGTACGGTGCCAAGCTTAAGATATGAGCTTACATAATCCGCCGGATCCGTATCCCTGTAATTGACCAGCTCAGCTTGAAGTCAGCTTGAAGTTGTACTGTTCTCCTCGAGTACATTGACGTTCCTCTGCTATCTGTTCGCTGTCTTGATTGTCCCCATACATTTTGAACAACCATGAAGATCTTCTCCATAGCTGTCGTGCTGGCACCACCCAACCAGACATCCACCATTCTTTCCTCCGCCTCCGATTTGTCCTCCTTCTCGTTCTATCAGCGTGGTTCCGTCGCCGAATTCATGTCGTTCTTCACGAAGACGATCGCGGAGAGAACCCCTCAAGGTCAGCGACAGAGCGTCCAGGAGAACAATTATACCGCCCATGTCTATAACAGAGGCGGAGCGGAACAGGTCGCAGGTATATACACGTTAGGTGCAGAGCGCATAAGGTCTGACTGACAATGCCCTACCCGCATCCTCAATTGTCTCCTTCGTGGTTTGAACTTAGGCGTCATCATAACCGACCAGGAATACCCCATCCGTCCTGCCTTCTCTCTCCTTACAAAGCTCTTGGATGATTTCACGGCTAAAGTGCCCCAATCCTCTTACTCGACACCTTCTGCCATCAGTTTCCCAGACATCAATACCTACCTTCAGAAGTATCAGGATCCTCGTCAAGCAGATGCGATCATGAAAGTGCAGCAAGAACTGGACGAGACCAAGATTGTTCTTGTATGCGGCTTCGCTTCTCACTCTCAAGACTTCGATGTATTGACTATGACAACCATAGCACAAAACAATCGAGTCTGTTCTACAGCGCGGAGAGAAGATTAATGATCTCGTCGATCGTTCCAATGCATTGTCTGCACAGAGTAAGATGTTCTACAAGACTGCAAAGAAGGTACGCACCTCGATGGTTCTATTGATTTCTCCAATGACACATCTGCTGCTTCATAGCAAAATTCCTGCTGCTTAATTATGTGAGGAGTGTTTCTGCAAATTATGGTACTTTAGCTCGGATTCTCTGTTCTTCGCGTGTCACTACTGTATATATCCTTCTTAACACTATGCTATTCAGTATCGCCGGTTTCTTCCATTTCTCGTCGAAGGATTTTAGATCAGTACTGCCACTGGTAAAGCGGCAAGCCTCTCGAGTCCGATCATCTCGATGTCATTGTCATTGTCAATATCAATGTCAGTGTCACACCAACAACAACTTCAACCCCAAAAGCGGAAGTTATTTGTGTATGTTGTCCATCGACCTCATCAGAATTGCCTTGTTTGAGTGCTGACGTCGAGGCGTAAAGGGCGCCCGACGTCTGCATGCTTCTCCTCTGCAATCGTCCTATACGACGTGTGCGCCGGAAAGAACTCAGTGGATCCAATCTACCTTGCCATCTCCTAAATAATATCTTACGCCTACTGCGGTATGATGCAGCGCATTCTGCGATCTACCCATATAACAGCCTCTCGACGTTACTTTGGAACAAGTGTTCTTGTACACCACGAGAACCCACTGGTAAACCCTCACTCTTCCTATAGAAAGCTCACACTAACCATCACAGGGCCTGCCTAGACGATCTTCTCCTCCAACGCCCCAGATCCCTCGCCGTAATGCACCCATCCAAAAGCGGTCCATACCGCACGTGAACAAGGTGCTCGCTGTGGCTAGTGGGAAGGGCGGGGTTGGAAAGAGTACAATTGCAGGTATGAAATTACATTATCTCAAGTGCTGTAACATGAGTACCAACATTTACCTCTATGCTCTCACCAGTCAACCTGGCGTTCGCACTCGCAATGCAACGCTTTCCCGGGTCAGAACGGAATCCTCGCGTGGGAATCCTGGACTTGGACATCTTTGGACCTTCTATACCGAAACTAATGGACCTCGAAACCGCCGAAGAACCACGTCTTACAGCAGGTGTGTGCAAGGCCACGGACCAACAAGAGTAACGCCTGATATCATAGGCAGGAGGGGCAATCATTCCGCTCACTAACCACACCCTACAATGCATGTCTATGGGGTTCCTCCTCCCCAGGCCGCCAGACGGGTCCTCCAACATTGATACACCTGTAGTATGGAGAGGTCTCATGGTCCAGAAAGCCGTGCAACAACTTCTCTTCGACGTGGATTGGCGGGGAGATGATGCAACTGGTCCAGGGCTGGACTTGCTTGTGATTGATATGCCGCCTGGCACGGGCGATGTTCCATTGACGTTGGGACAATTAGTAAATGTCGATGGTACGTCCGTTCCGTGCCACATAGTAGTCATCGACATAAGTTACTATAACTTATGAACTGACTATTTAGGTGCGGTGATCGTTTCTACTCCCCAGGATGTAGCTATCTCGGATGTGCGTAAGGGAGTTGCGATGTTCAAGAAAATCAACGTCCCTGTGAGTTCCCGTTCTCTTGCACTCCCCATTTCGACCATCCTCATCGGTAAATCTCCTTAGATCACAGGCTTGGTTCTAAACACCTCCCATTTTACATGCACCAATTGCGCCACCCCGCACTACATCTTTGGCTCACCAGAATCATTTCGCAAGACAGCTTCCAATGTAGGAGCGAAAGTATTAGGTGAACTTCCCCTGGTCGCTGGGGTGAGCGAGGCCAGCGACAGAGGTATTCCCTACATGCTCACGAGTAAGGACGGCAACAGGGAGTGGAGGGATGTCATGACGAAAATCGCCAAGGAAGTTTGGCAAGCACTGGCCTAGTAACTGTATTCTCGGCACCTCTGCTATTAGTATGTAACATACAAGTACTTTTTAGGTGCACAGGGCCAATCGTTACTCTACAACGGAGATTGTGTAGTCGATATCGAAGAGCAGATCACAACTGCTGTTTGATTGACGTGATCAAGCCAAGGCCTAATCTCTCAACTTCGGCCAGGACAGCGTCAACGTTGAGCGTCACAAGCCCTTTCTCCTTCTCCTTGCTGCCCTCATCCTTGTGCTGGGGAATGCTGGAGAAACCACCAAGGACCCTGAAGGGTCTGGGCTGCTTCAAGCTCGGATCCCATACGGCACCGAAGCGATCTCCGCCTAGCGGGTCGTAAAAGATTTTGAAGGTATCCTTGTAGATACTCTGTATTGACTGATTAGCTTCAGACCTTGTAAATGGGACAGTGGTACACACCGAGAGATCGTTGAACAACAGCTGCGCGGGGTCAAAGCCTACCCGAATGTCCTTGATGGATGTCACATCTTTTTGCTGCAAGTTTGCGTATTTCCCTTTGTGAAGCCATACACTGGGGTCGGCTCGAACATTTTGGCAATAACGTGGAAGTAGTGAAGGGTCGAGGTGCACGATGAAATCATAGTGGTCGATCGGGTGAGAAAAGAGTGTCTTTTGTAGAGTAGGTCAATAAAGTCTAGAAACCCATACGTGGACTATCTCACCATGACGTCGTATCCATCATGTTCAATCCTCTGCGCCATTTCCCATGTCGCTTTCGCGAGTGCACGAACACGACGAGCAACGACAGCATCAGGGCCATCCTTTGTCCACATATGACCACCGCGGTCAAACTCAGTCGATACCTTCCACACACCCGTCTTTGGCCCTGAGCTAACAGTCTCGGCGGCGGGCGTGTCCTCCTTGTCGGTTTCTTCGTTGCCGTATAGAGGAACGAACAACCCGTTCTCCCACTCCCAGTCCTTAATAAGCTCTATGACCCTTGCGAAACCCCTTTCCTTCGTTCCGGGCACATGCCCAGGCGATTTCGTGCCGGAGATTTGCCCGCCACCGAGGAACGCTCGCGCACAGAGCAGTTCAATCGCTTCAGGACTAACATGCGACCCGAGTAACCAATGGGATGCGAACCACCTTTTCACGAGACGGACCGTACCAGAATATGCAGTGTAACGATGAGAGAGCGCTGCAATGGCACGATGATGTCTCGGGGCATGAATGAACCGTCTGGTGTACACCTCCTTGGCTACAATCGCATCGTGTCTTTCCTTAGGGTCGACGGAGCTCGGGAGATTCTTCTTGACGTGTTTGGGAATATGAGGTTTGTCGTCAATCGTGTTATCCAGAAGTGTCGCCTCCCGTTCATGCCAGATTCTCGCAGAGAAAGCCCATCCCTGAGGGGTAACAATCTCCAATTGCGCAGCGTCTTGAATTTCGGATACGGGTTTCGCCTCTCCGACTACGACACTGGCCTTCAAGCCCGGAGTCTGGTTCATGAGCGCCGTTGCCAGCCTCTCGAAGAATGCCAGCTTGATCTTCTGAATAGCACGGAGATCGTCGGGCCACCGTCCAGACTTCTCGAACTCGATGATGATGTCCATAACTGGCATGTACTGAGCACAGCGGGGAAGAACGGTCGCAAGGGTTGGAGGGAAAGGGGTGGGTGCGAACACATTTGTGTACCTCAGATGTTCCGAGACGGGACTGACATTCAGGACGGCAAGAGGGATCTCTTCGTCCAGTGCTTTGATAGACTTGACGAGCTGGTCGAATGCACCAAGAGCGGCTTTGAACCCGAGTTCAAGCTTCGCAGTACGATACAACGAAGTTATAGACTCAGGCAACCTAACGACAGTGTCGAAAGGTGCCTGCCAGTGTTGTAGCTCAGCCTCCGGAATACCATGATGAAGCGCGAGGATGTATCGACAAACGAAGAAAGGTATGTGCGCTCTTTCATCCGCTGTCTTGACGTCCCAAACAACGCTTTCAGAGATGCTCCCGTCCTTGAATCTTCGCAACTCGGCCTTATCACCCCAGAACTCCCTAAAATTCTTGGCAGCCGCCGTTTCTGCTTCTTCTGCAGAGGGGCCGTGGTCGACCAGGCGGAAGGCATGTTCAGTGTCAAGAATCAGTCCAATATAGACCACGGGGTGGTTTGGAGGATGACCTTGCGAGGCGGGCCAGGGCTGGCCGGTAGGGTGAAGAATAGCCACAGCTCTTGCACGGTTTCCGAGAGCTTTGCGAAGATTAGAAGACATGGAGGCGAGCAGTGCGTTGTAGTGTGAACCATGCTCCAAAGTGTCCTGAATGGCAGGATTGCGGACTTTGGCGGAGGAAAGGTCCACTCTGCGGTATATTCAGGAACGAAAACGGCAGTACGTAGGACGCAAGTACGCACCTCAGGACAATGTCGAATCGTGTTTGGAGATCACGATGGTCCTTCATAAATACTTCATTGAATGGATCCTCAGTGAGCGCAGTATCATTCAGCGCCTCCAAAGTCAATGTTGCATCGTACTTGAGCTACAAAATACATCGTGAGAATGCGGTGTGATCATGAGAGACAGTGGACTCACCAGTTCAAGTGATCCCAGGGGTATGCCAGCAAATACGTTCACCGTTGAGGTAGAATCGACCAGCACAGCATCATGTACACCATATTCTTCAGGTGGGAACTAACTCCAACGGCAGTCAAGACCAAGCCCCAAGTCAAGGTTGAGTGAGAAACATACTCGATGCCCATTCTCGCTCTTGACAAACGTTGGCTGTGCGAAGTCGTGCCTTGCTAGCAAGAGATGAATGACTACGTGATCACTGATAACAAAGTGACAACGTACCCAAGAAATCCAAAGCAGCGCGGAATAACTGGTACGAACTCAAACCTTTACCGAGTGGCTTCCTCGCATTGGCGGTCTTCTTTACTGCAGTATTGATAGGCTCCTCTCCACTGACAAGTAAGTCGAGTAGCACACCCCACATCATACCTGCACCATCAAAGCCCCGTACGCACAACCTTGAGCCCTGCCCGTATCCCCTCTGGTTTGCCCATATTCGCAACAACGCTAGAGCATCACTGAAAGCGGGGACAATCTCCTTGAGGGCGTGCATGCGAAGTAAATGTGATTTAGGGGTTGTTGAGAGCAGGACCGTCGTGTTGTACAGAGGTGTTGGAGCATTAGAGGTGATATCGTCTGATAAAGTACGGACGTTTGCCCGACTTGGTGACAGACGTGCAATAGGTATGGGCGAATCAGAAGGTAGCATTGGAACGATGCGGACCTCCGCGTGGAGCTTTGTGAAATCGTTCTGAGAGTTATCTGGGGGATTCTATTAATGGCGCTGAGAGAAGATAGGTTTAAAATACTTGCCGGACTTGGGGCGAACGACCAAAGAAGTCAGACGGGGGTCTCCATGAATTGTGCCGTAGAGACAATCAACATTGAAACCACTATTCTCAACTGACAGTGCAGAATGAATCACGGCGAGGTAGTATGCACGTTTGTGCAACACGCGAGCGTTCAGATAGTCCTTCTCTTGGAATAACGACTGGAAGAAAAGTTGAGAGATATATTTGAGAGAGAGAGAGAGAGCAAGGAGGAAAACATACGGCTGGCATAGCGAGTGCGACGTCGACACGAAAAGGTTCGCCGTCCTTCGACTTCACGCTCATTTTATTGGGCCAGCTGCCGACAAGAACAATGTCGCTGGGAGGTTCGAACGCGACCTTCCAGTTTGTATCTTCAGTAGGGAGGGGAAGAGGATATGGCACGGATATCCCTTTCTTTTTCAGTTCCTGCGAAGCCTCGAGCGGGTGCTTTGAAGGTATCGACTTCAACAAGAGAAGGAATGTGTAGAGAGAGCGCAAGAAATGTTCCAGTTGCATCGAGCGATTGTATTTTGGTCGCACATTGGGGAGCAGCGCATCGATCTACGACAAGAGAATGAATACGGTGGTTTAGAGACACCAATGAGACTGACCTGGAGCTTGAACGAGCTCGACCTATAAAGGTCTGTCGCGTCTCGTATGCTTCGGAGTTCTTGCGCAGTTGGAGGAACCTTCGACTTGTTGTGGGCACCGTCTTCACTCTGTGCCTGCGCACCTCCGGCATTGGCGCCTCCAATACCACCCCAGCTATCTTCCTGCTCCTCGTTCTCGTCCTCGTCCTCGTTCCCGTCCATATCTTGATCCTCAGACAGTCCCTCCCCAGAATTCTCTCCTGGGCTACCTTCGTCAGGCACTTGCTCTTCCAATTTAGACACGCCGTGCGGTCTCTGCAAGGAGAGTTGATGTTAAGGAACAACCGACAGTTGAGCATCCGATTTACCTTCTCATGTTTCTCAGTCACAATGGACCTCTTGCGTTTCTTGTCAAGCCCCATCCTGTTGTGACGGAAGTGGATAAAATACCAATTCACTGTAACGTTGCGCGCAGAGCGTCAAACATATTTTCCTGCCGCCGATCGATCACCAGTGCTGTACCAAATAAAGAAGTTCTGTATTTGATCCTCCACATGACGCGAGCTCTGAGACTCTGACCAAAGTGCTGCCAGCGACAAAGAGTCGACATATCCGGGCAGCATTGCAACCCGCAGCGCAGTCAACCTTCCGAGTCCCACTCGCTCAGCAGAGTTAAAGGCTGACTTCCGGACACATTGAGCCGGATATATGACTTGTGTCAACCTCTGCGGGGCCGCTGTGCAGAGATATATAATAGTAGGTCATCTTAGAGACAACTCAGGTCTTATCTCGCATCCGTACCTTCGGTATCTGCGCTCAATATTCTATCCCCCCCCCTCCATATTCAGATTCTATCCCCCCTCCATATCCATATTCAGATTCTATCCCCCCCTCACCAACTACTGTCATGCGTTTCTCTTTCTTCATAAACTCCAAGAGCTCCAAGAGCTCTTCCTCACTGGTCGCAACACAGCCTCTGCTAACATCAGAAGAGTATCTCCCCGAGTAAATCGCACAAATGGGCACAGCACAATGAGCCACTGAAATGTGACACAAGCAATATGTTTACGATAGCAGCCAACACAGCCATCTAGCAGGCTGGCAGCGTAACTTTTACGAACTGACCCGTTTCTCACTTTTAGAAGACCGTCTCAGTTTGGGAGCTGCCTCATTCACTCCATGCTGGTTGTTCTCATCAAAGGCAGTTGGAATACCTGCCCTTTCAGCAGCATTGTAGCCCCCCAAAGGAGACAAAGGAGATGCCAAAGACGTCACTTCCACCATACTGACTCGCTGAACCTCAATGCTCATAGTCCATTGTCTGTTACTTTGATCCGCAATCGTTTGGCCTGACGATTCCACCCTTTGGCCCTTTGCCACCATGGAGGTCCTTAAAGGCAGCCCAATACCTTGCTCACCCACGACTCATCCCCCTCAAGGACACTTTGCAAGCCGTCCTAGAAACACGCGTGAGTGTTCTCTCGATTTGATACTGCCATTCTTACGTTGCTCTGCAAATGGGACAGAATAATGCCTGTTGCACATAGACACGCTCTCATCGTCCCCGTGCCCTCGATCCTACAACAATCTCACAGTGCTGGCCTCGCAAGGAGGGGTCGTCTCCAGATATCCCACAACAACTATCAGCCAATCTACCAACTTCCCATTGAAATATTTCACATGATATTCTCGATTGGATACGAATCGCAGCGCAATATTCTAATCGTACTAAGCCATGTCTGTCGGCGCTTCAGGACAATTGTGCTCAGTATGCCCCGACGCTTCTGGACAAGAGTGGATGCCCGTGTGCCCTCGCGAGCGGTGGCATTCATTGATCGTGCGCGCGGCGCTCCCATTGACATGACGTTCAGTCTTGATACGGTTGCGCAGGAACCCCTCCTTGCAAAGTTCCTCACGTTCTATCCGACATATCAGTCTCGCATCCGCACGTTGGACCTGAGCCTTCCATACGAATGCATGAAATTTGCCCTTGAGGCTCTTAATGCTTGCTTCGGAGGGTTGGAGATTCTCAGATTGAATATCGACAGGGATAGTTTGGCAATAGCGTGCCGGGACACTCCTCTCCCAGTCAGGATGCCTGCCAATAGCAGACTCAAAGAGGCCTATCTGCATCACTGTGTCCTTCAGTGGACTTGGCCTCAAGGCCAGGAACGTCGTACTGAGCTCCGAGTCCTCCATATGGGCAACTACTTCATATGCAGGTGTCATCCGGACCCTCTGTCCGAGTTTCTCGATTTGCTGGAAGCAAGCCCGAGGCTGAGGGAACTGTCGCTGGATCATGCAGGCCCTGCATTGAAGGCTGGAGTACAGCGATACCTGGACAGGGTGGTCTCGCTTCCTGGTTTAGAAACTCTGGAGTTAACGAATCCCCCGGAGGACGTCTCTCGTATGCTCGCTCATGTCACTCTTCCGCCGTCTTCCACTGTACTTTGCGATTATGTGCTTCCAATGTGGTGGGCGCAAGACACATCCGATGTCGTACTCTCAAACCCTCAAGGCCTCCAGATGTTGCCTCACATCACCGATGTCATATTCACTCAGTACTCTAGTGGACAACTCTTCGACATCAGCGCATACAACAAGAACGTATCGAGTTTAACTCCACGAAGAGACGCAGATCCGTGCCTTCAACTACGATATCAGGCGAACGATCTCCTTGCATCTGAGTTGGACCCTCTGTGCTTTGGGTTGATTGTTCCCAGCATGATCGCGTTTTTCCAACACCATTCCTCTGCCAGTACGATGCACATGCGATGTGATTTGTCAGATCTCGACGAGGAAGATTGGCGAACGATCCTCCAAAACGCTGGAAGCCTCACTCACTTGCACATCACCAGTCGGAGAGACACCCGACTCGATGACTCATCCGACGACGACGACTTCTTCCGCGCTCTCATTGCAAGGCGGGATTCCGGGTCACCTCTCCTAGTTCCCAAGCTAATCAGTGTTAGCTTATGGGGTTGGAGTATAGACTCGAATCTCGCAGCTTCTATTTCAGAATGCCTGAAAGAGCGCGAGAAGTGTGGTCTCTCGTTGAGCCTTGCTGTGTATCATCGATCCGAACGAGAGGGAATATGCGCCGAAGACTGGGCACAGTGCTGGCAGCTCTCTTCGCAGGCGCCGCAACCTGTGGTTCTTCCGGACGATGGCAATCTGGAACACTACTATGATGATGACTCTCATGAGGACGATACTGCATATTACGACAGCGAGTAGGCCAAACGTTCAATTGTAGCTCAAGCACAGTTTGCATCGTTAGGTATTGTAGAACAATACTTCAGTTTCCAATCTTCTAAATTTAGTGTTTTAGCTGGCGTAGCTTGTATATATGTAGCATTTGCGCCACTGCTGCATTGTCAGCACCTCAACAATGCGGGTTCGGCCAGGACACTGCGTCAGCATCCTTCTGCGGAGATTGTAAATTTGTAGGCAGAAACAAGGGTTAGAATAGGTGATGGTACAATAAGGTCATGAATGCGGAATACAATGTGATATGTGCGCAACGCACTGCGGGAGAAAGTTGTGGAAGTGCGAACCGACAGGTTGTCCTTGTGTTACAGTTGAAAATGTGCAAATCGATCCTGATACCAATATTCCGGTAATACAAGACTAGTCCTCAATGACTATGACTTCGTCACCAGGCTGAGGTCCTGCATCACCACCTGCTCTCCTCTTTCGGGCCCGTGACTGACTCCCCTCCACGGCGATAACTTCGTCATCTTCATAGCCACGCTTACGTTGCGGACGAGCTATGCTTCGCGATGTCTCATCGTCCGAATCATCAATCACTATGGGTGCAGATGCGTTAGGCTGTGGTGGGCGTGTAGACGTCGTTGGTGTAATCGTAGACACCGGAGATGCTCGAGCCTTCCCTTTTGCACTGGTACCTGGTGCGGGTGAGGCTGGGGGCAATTCTTGTGGGGGTGGAGGTTTCGGACGTGCATAAAGTTCCGTCCAGCGTCGTGCGGTACGGTCATGTTGTGCTCTATTTCGCACATATTCGGTTGCAATACTTGGTACTATATCGGCTTGTTAGGAGAGAGCTGGTCGCGAGCATGTGTCGACTTACCTAAAGGGTCCCCTGCAGCATACGTACATATGTTCAGCATTCGAGTGTTGCAAATATTGCATGTTCAGGACTCACGAGGATTTGGGTCCGTTAAGAGAGACGAAAGAGACAGGATCACTTTATAGAGAGACAGTGCTGGAGACCAATTATGCTTCAATATGTCTATGCATATACCTCCACGTTCGGATATATTCATATGATATATTCTGTATGCGAATCAGCAACAGGGACTGGGAACCTTCACATTGCTTACCGAGTTGCAAAGGTCACGCGAGGTGCAGAGAAGCTGGAAGCAAATGTACGTCAGCCAATGTACGGAGAATGGGAAACAATTGAGACTGACGGATAATCGGAGGCCAGATTTATATCCACATCGAACACACCACCTTCGTATACGCTACCCTCTGGCCCAGGTATGGTAGCTTTCCAACGAAACAGGCTATCGTCGGAGGGCCCGAGCTTAATAGCGCCTAGATCTTCTTTCTTGAGATCAGCAATTTCGCGATGTATTCGCTTGATGGTTGTCTAAGCTTGACACTGTCAGCTGCAGTATGTGAGGCATGATACTATATACCCACAGCAGATGCAAGAGGCGAGGGCATTGTCGTTGCACGGATGGTCGCGTTGTTACAGTTACAGTTCGAGAGAGTTGCGCTTCCGCCGAACGATCGGGGAGGCGTGTTGGCTAATCACGTGCATCGATCAGTTGGTCCCCAAAAGGCAAGACGCGATTGATTTACGGGCATTTTGTTCGCGTACAAAATTCACCAGGTTCACCTCTCTCTTTCACCCTTTCTCGCTCTGCAATCTGCACGATGTCCATGTCCGTCGATGGAGATGACAAGAACGGTATACAGTTTAATGACCTAGCTCGGGATGGAACCTGTTGACTTCTATCTAGACGACAGACGAATGGGCGACTTCGATCCCTCAGAGGAATCGCCAGTAGCTCTTGATACTGGGGTTACAGAGCATTATGTTGACGTAGGGTATGTGTACGCTCCTATGCGCCCTCCACCTCGCTGAGCCCTGCTTCAAGACCTTCGAAAATGCGCCATGATGCTTTGACAGACCCCAAGTATAGCGGAGCACGAGTCAGCCGTTCACAGCTATCCGACGATCAAGGCGACAGCTCAGAAAGTGATAAAGACGACAGGCTTGCAACAGACGTTGGGGCGGCACCTGTCCCGTCTTCAGACGAGGATGATGATGGATCGTCAGAAGCAGAATCGGAAGCCCAGGCAACGCCTCAAAAACCGACCGCTTCCCAGAAAACTCCGGAAGGAGCAAAGGAGGCAAATGGAGACCAGACTGAACCTCATTCTATCAGGGTCGTTGCTAGCGATGATAGACGAAAAGGCAAAGCTGTTACTCATCAACTGGTATGGAATTAGATCCTTCGTTCCGATGCTACAGTGTTATTGACTTGTACTATGCCCACAGGCAATGTGGGACGCGCTTCTGGATGCTCGTATACGTCTGCAAAAGGCTTTGACATTGACTAACGCTTTGCCTCCGGTATGACACGCCTCAAGTGTACTTACTCGCTCGACACTCATCTTTTCCTTACAGTCTTCGCGTTATCCTGACCTTTCCGCCGATGAAACGGTACAGCGATCGTTAGATTCCATGCTAGACGAAGCCACTGCATTAGCACAAGAACTCTCTGCCTTACGGGAGGTGGGTTCTCTTTCATCAGTTGTCCCCGACAAATATTGATAGCCGCATTATCAAGAGTGTTGCCCGGTTGGACAATACGTTTCCTCCATTGGAAGTCCATAGCGACGTCGATATTACGGACCTGGACGTAGCTTCACAGGTCAACGCGCTTTCTCGTGGCGCTTCTGCCATTGAAGCCTCCCAACATCCCCATTTAGTCACGACTCTGACGAAATGGTCTACGAAAATTCAAGCAGCTCAGCCCAGTTTCTTACTGCCATCTAATCGTGGATCGTTCAAGGGCTCCTGGAATAAACAGGATCAACGGCCGCCTGGCGTGGTCCAAGTGATACAAGAAGACCTTACCTCCGGAGATAAGCTCTTGGAGCGAACCAGAATCCTACGTAGCGGGAAAGGCAGAGTGGGGGAACAGCAACAGGATGATGACACAACCAAGTCGGACATCTTTGACGATACAGACTTCTATCAGCAGCTGCTTCGGGATGTCATAGATACGCGAGGACGCGAAGCAGAAGAAGAGGGATGGGTAGCTCGTCAACAAGTCCGGAAAGCTAAGAAGCGAGCCAATGTGGATACGAAGGCCAGCAAAGGCAGGAAACTACGGTATGAGGTGCATGAAAAAATCCAGCACTTCATGGTACCTATACCTGTAGTACAAGGTGGATGGCACGAAGACCAGATCGACGACCTCTTCCTGTCGCTGGCCAAGTATGATGGAGACTCGTAGAAATCCAAATCCTGACTATATCATGTGGTGTTGTCACTCATCTGGTAATATCCATTAGTCGTCAGATTTTCGCCCGCAGGACCCCCTTTCCCAACCCTCGAAGACGTTCCTAGTCAGTTTCCTTATTGAGATGCGAGATCCGTGAGAAAACACCTGACGAGTCACTCCCGGTCACAGAGAAGGATCGGTTCTCTGTTCTCATTCATACTCATACAGCTACCACGACGTTCAACACAACGATGATCCCTCGAATATCTTGCTGAATCCTTTTCTCAATTATCTGCCTCCCACTTCATCAATCGCACAAATGTTCGGGGAATCCGAGTCCGAAAGCCCCCGCGTTCCCAGTCCTTGGGATCCATTCCTCCCATCACCGCCGACAGAAGTGGCTGCTTCACCTTCATCTAGCAGACGCACAGGCATTCCCAAATTAGTGCCTGAGGTTGAAGAGGCAAGTCAAATATGCGCGCACTTGTTCATGTCACTGATGTGATTCAACAGGGAAACGTCGAGTATAAGCTGAAGCTCACCCAAATATCTCCCGCTCGCTTCGCTCGACTAGTCACCCAGCTAAAGTGGCGCTTGCTTGAGGGTGGTGGTCAAGCCTACTATGAGCTCGGGGTAGCTGACTCTGGTGCCCTTATTGGGCTAAGTCGCGCCGATCTGGAGGAATCTCTGGAGACACTCGAAATGATGGCTGGCGAAATCGGTGCTTCAGTCATAGTCGTGAAGGAAATCGAGGTACCACCTGTCATGGTTGCTATTGCTGACAGGATCAGTGGGCTCCTGGATCCTGAGACAGGTGAATGGGCGAACAAGATGAGCAATAAGCGTTCACGACGCGCCCTTCCAGATGAAGACCTGTCCACTACTCCCACGACTACCGAGACTGAGACCGACCTTGACACTGCCGACTCTTCCGACATCGAGGACAGTGCCTTGGTCACCCCCAGTGGAGGATTTCGTAGTCTGACCCCTGCGTTGTCTCCTGTATTTGCACACCGAGTGCAAACCTCGAATCCCAATCGACCCACAGCCCAATCCTCTCCCGCCATATTCCCTATTGACGATGACCTTGCTCTCTTCAGCATGGAACCAGAACCTTCTCTCAGCGATACCGACATTCCAGATGCCAACTCGTTCATACCGCATCTAGATATCTCGGTCGACCTGGAAATCGCATCGGTGTATAAGCCTCGGCCCTTCCGCAAGAGAGCACAAGAACTCCCTGGACCTTCACCTGCTGCGCACTTTGGGAAACGGGCCCAGAAAGCAAAGCAGAGGAAGACGCAATCCTGGCAGTCGGTTCCTCATAAGCCGAATGACGGAACAGGCACCAGCGGATCCGACATGAGTGCTCAACAGGCTAAGGAGGCGAGGGCTTACAACCGACGATTAGCACGGGATAAGCGGAGAGAGGAGAAACGTCGCGCTTTGCTGGCGGCGGCTACTTCGCACACGACAATAACGTCAACCATCTCCACCATGGGCAGCCCCATGGACACTGTCCAGGACGATACGGATCATCTGGTATCCGGGCTTGAGGCATTGCATGTCGGTATGCGATCCACCGCAGCTACTGTCGTAGCCACAACTTTCGGTGTCGATGTTTCGGTCGACAATGCAGCTGAGCTTGTTGGCTCGGGAAACGACAAGCCTGTCGCGGACATTGTTAAGGAGGGGAATCGTAACGTAACCTCAGCGTTGGAACCTCGGTTGATTGTGGAGGCGTTGGTAGTTCGGAAACTTTCCGTTGATGAGGCATACCTTGATTTCGGATTCCTGCACTGAATGGACATTATGCCCCTTGCCCTTTAGTTTACTTGTAGGCTTCTTGCCCGCCTCTTTTCCGTCGTCATATGGACTGTCTGTACTTGTTCATCACATGGTCCACAGGTCGGTACCGTGCCATAGTTATTTGCATGGTTTACAAACCTCCACCATACCTACTTATCTTCCTCTTCTTTTTTGTATGATATACTTCAGTCAAACGACGCACCACATGACCATCTTCTACTACCTTTGTGTGAATGCGGCGGCGGGGAATTGCAAAGAGATGCGTAGCTTGACGTTTACGAGATCACCTGGGTTTGTCGGTACGGTATTGAGACCGACTGTCGACATTTAGTCAACTTCTCATATGCACCCGAGTATCGTATTGAAGCTTAAGTCCTGAGGACATTCATCGGAGATGGGTAAGTCGAAAGGTGTAAAAATATCACTGCTTAGAATTTGCAGAAGGTTCAGTGACGTAGCATGCATCTGTTATTTTCTTCAGTTTGACTCCAGGATCGAGAGGGAGGCAAAGTCGACCGAGGGCACGTCGAGCTGGCTGAGGCGACTTCCGAACTCACATGCCCAACAGGCCTGGGCTGCCAGTCGACAAATTAGAGTGTATATGCAAAGTTTCAAGTGTTCGCGAGGTAAGCAGGTATATCAACATAGTGCTTGCCACTGCTTGCATTCTCGAGCTGCGTCAAAGATAGACTCGGGTTCAAACGTTCAGCTTCAAGCCGCGCCATCCCCGTTGCCCGTTATCAGAAGCATGTTTCTTGGTTCTGAATCGTTCTGCCCGAGTTGCCCAGAATCAATCTCAGCTTCAGAGATCGTCTGCAGACAATCGACGTGCGCAAATATTGAGAGTAACGTTCGGCATGCTACCATAGATATCATGAGCAGGTATACCAAACCAAGAGTTAGGAAATTTGGATATTCGCAAGGTATTGGCCGCAGTGGGGTAATTGAAGTCTGTGACCGTGCAGCGGCCTTGTAAGTATCATAAACCTGACCATAGTGTCATATGCACCCACAACCCAACTCAGATCAACCTAGTACCTACATACATAAAACTGAACGGCTCGATCACGATCAGTGGTTGAGTGGGTGATCGAAGCTAAGCGAGTACACTTCGGACGAGTCATCCAACGTCAACGGTCAACCCAATGACAGACTACGGTCTGCAACGCCTTTGGAAACTCAGCTCAAACAAGTCAAGCTTTCTATTACTCTACGTGAACGATTGTGTGTTTCTCTGTGCTAGTAACTGCTACACAGCTTGGATTTCGCTCGATCTTCTGTTGCGTTCTCTTGGTACCAAGGCGAGAAATACAAGACGGATTGCGCGAGAGAATGTCTGTCAGGGAATGGCACGGTGTTCGGGTCATACTCACGCTCCTTATCTCCCTCCAATGGACGATTCAGCAAACCTTCTCTACCACCCTCGGCAACGCCCGCACACAAACTTTGCCGGTCCGCTTCGAGCAGAGTTGCCCAGTGAAGGTCTCTCGAAGAGTCTCGAAATTGACATGGATAGGGAGGTAAGAACGCCATCGACGTGATAGGACTCAAGCTAACCTTTCAGTACAATCCTGAATGGACAGAGAGGTCGCGTTTCCGATATCGTTGAAAGACGAGTTGAAAGCTACCATGTCAACTTGCTCCCTAGTCGTATGATCATCCCCATCAACCAGCGTCCATCAATTTCACTCAGGTACGTTCCTGGTTTGACTGTCGAATCTCTCTTTGAACCTCTGGACGGAAATGGAACGTGATTTTTATATGGTCTATGGAGCACCGAGATACTTGCGGGCCCGTACCCGAGCCCTTGGGAACGTTCACTTCCCCGCATAACGGCCTTTTGCTAAGTCGGCGTACACCCGTCTATCTTTCACACGTTCAACCTTCACGATTCCTCCACCTCGCCTCCACAAACGTAGACCTTTTGCTGCGGCGCTGCACTCACAACCCATTCAGGAGGTGATAACAACTGCCTTCTGAATCCTTGTCGGCTAATTGCAGGATTATTTGATCCTGAACGTCTGGGTAACGTATTACCATCCAGACAATTACCTCTGATTTTTCTTTTGGATTGACGTAGCTGGTCGTTGATATAGCTGGTCGCTTGAACTCCACTGGCTGTTGAATCACTCCGTCGTTCCGCTGGATAATCAATATTCTATCTTGTAGGGCGATATTTCTCGTCCCTGCACATGATACATGCCGTCCAAGATAGAGGAGGATTTCAGCGAGACTGTCTCCCCAATCTCGCCTCTCGGTAATTTAGAGAAGTCGCTTGGTATGCTTCATCATTTGTGTCCGCGCATCAGACTGACCAGTACTCGATTCCTGTTTGGGTAGAATCTCCGGATCCATATCGACTAGACACTCCAATCCATCCACCACCCTCCGTACACCATGCTGGATCTGTTCCGGATTTCTTTGACCCAAACTTTGACGATCAAGCGGATTGGCTGGGTAAGTAGCGTCCATTCAGTTGACATATTCCATTTTTACTTCACGGCAACAGAGGACGACTCGCCATATCCAGAAGTTCGCTCAGCCGTAGCAAACTATGACGACCCCGATATGCCAGCCTCAACTATACGTGCTTGGGTGATTGGCATATGTTGGGCCCTCGTCATCCCTGGCGTAAATCAATTTTTCTACCTACGATACCCGTCAATAATGGTCGGTCCCGTGAGTATGACATTCTGTTTCCAGAAACTGCATGCTTCCGCAGAAGTGACGTGACGGTGTAGATTGTCGCGCAACTGATGACATTCCCCCTTGGTCGATTATGGGCACGCTTCATGCCCCGAATACGAATATTCAACCTCTCACTGAACCCCGGGCCATTCACAATCAAAGAGCACGTATGTCACTGTTGCCCTACTCGACGCTACGTGTATTTTCCTCATACACTTGAAGGTACTGGCGACGATCATGTCAGGGGTTGGTGCACAGTCTGCGTATGCGGTGAGTCAGACGCAACGGTTGGTACGGATTTCGCCGGTACTCAGGTTTGTTCATTCTTCCTCGTTACCAAGACGGAGATTGTTGCCGTGCAACGTGTTGTATATGGCCAACAGTTTGAGTTCGCCTGTGAGTTGCGCGATATCATCCCTCCGTTCCACAATTGAATCTCTGTCAAGATCAATGGATGCTTGTCATGTCTACACAGGTACGCGAGCCGAGCTAATTGCTTCTCTATATACCCACATATTGCGCCACTATCGCAGATGATAGGATTTTCGGTGGGAGGGCTAGCTAGAAGACTAGTAAGCGCGAATGACCTATCTCAGCGTCAAGCCTGCTACTGACAGTCCTGTAGCTTGTCTCACCCGCGTCGATGAGTAATGACATCCCGTAAACTGCAGAGCGTAACTGACCTATACTTCTAGTCTGGCCAAATACCCTTGTCATTTGTGCACTGTACAACACTCTACATTCTCAGTCATATGCTGGTATCGGACAACGCGATGGACTCAGCCGGGAGCGTTTCTTCATTTATGCATTCCTCGCTGCCGCACTATGGTGTATGTCCGCCGTCATCTATTCTAGCTTCGGATCATGATCCAACTCAACAACGTACAGATTTTGTACCTGGCTACTTGTTCCAGGCACTGAGGTATGAACTTCAATCTACAGACTACCTGTGCGTCGGCTAACAGCAGGTTTCACAGCATGTTCACTTGGGTATGATCGCCTAGCCTTAACTATCTGCGAAAATGTACTAACGGTACTTATTACAGGCGTGCTGGATAGCACCAAGTAGTGTCGTACGTCCTTCGCGCGAGATGTCCTAGTCCAAGTAATTGCGGTTGATCACGAATCACAGAAAGTTAACGCACTTTTCGGGTCTGTGTCTCTTCTCCGGCATGATCTATCAGTGAGATTGACCTCAAATTCTGGATGAAGATACCGTAGTGGAATGGGATTCTCCCTGCTATCATTTGATTGGAATCAAATAGCTTTCATTGGCAGCCCGTGAGTCAAGTTCATTCTCTTGAAAAATTGGCTATGCCGTATTCATTGTCATGTACCAGACTCGCAACTCCGTGGTGGGCAGAGGCCAATGTAGTTATCGGCTTCATTTTCTTCTACTGTAAGTATTATGAGATGATGTGCACAGTTCTGACCTGATTCAATATAGGGTTTCTGACTCCAATCTTATATGTATGTCTGGCGCCGCTTTTGCCCAAATCTACCACTGACATCGTACCAGTTCAATAACGTGTGGTATAGCCAGTACATGCCGTAGGTGCTCATACTTCAGAATCTGTAGATGCACTCTCAGGACTCCCTTTTCCCAGGATCCTGTCCCTAGCGTCATATGATCGTGAAGGTTATATGTATGCTCCGTGTCCGCGTACAACTTGCCCTGACCTCCTCATTGTTCCTTACTGAAGGTCATATATACAATACCTCTCGAGTGCTTTCCCCAGATGCAACGTTCAATGAGGATGCATACAAACAATACAGCCCGTTGTTCCTTCCGTCTGCACCATACTATTTCCACTCAGTGTGCAAACTCTGAAACCCGCTCATCTAGGATTGCCTTCGCCGTTTCGTATGGTGTCACCTTCGCATCCATCACGGCCACGGTTGTGCATGCTATCTTATACTTCCGGAAACCAATTAGCCTGCATCTACATCGTTCCCTCAAGGAACAGCCGGATATACATGCGCAACTAATGACGAAATATTGCCAAGGTATGTAGCAGCACGATCACAAGACCAACTTTTCACATACCAACCTTTTCACCAGTGCCAGATTGGTGGTACGTATCATCCCTACAATTTGACATGATTGTATCTCTCAACCGTAACATCCCGTAGGTATGCCAGCATATTTGGTAAGCATAATCTTTGTTCTTCGTTACAGTCACCTTCAGATACCGCATCCAGTTGTGACTTTCGCTTTTGCGTGTATATGTATCAAAGTCTGGCCCACCGAAATGCCTATATGGGCTCTTGTCGTTGCTTTGATCATTGCCCTGGTGTATGTCATACCCGTCGGTACGTCTCCTTGCTAGGTTTTAGGCCGTCAGGATATGACACTAACAACATGGTTAGGCATGATTCAAGCTGTCACCAATCGTCAAGTGGGCCTAAAGTACGCACATGCCATGAAATCCTCCTGTTTGGTGGCTTCACTGACGCCTTTGTCACTAGCGTCATCACGGAGCTCATCGTAGGGTACATGCTACCGGGTAAACCTGTTGCTATGATGATGTACGTCCCGTTTACATTCAAAAGATCGAAACAACTCATCGTATGGGCAGGTTCAAGGTAGTCTCTTTCCATCTGCTCACGTGTGCTACTCAACGACTCCTTAGACATGGGGGTATATCGGGGTTTACCAAGGTTATTATATACCTTAGCAGTACTACGTGGGTCTACTGAGACTGTCACACAGCGTTGACGTTTACGCAAGATTTCAAACTTGGGCACTATATGAAGATTGTGCGTGGCTTTCTTTGGGAAGACAAACATGCATCTCATAGATTCAATTTGCAGCCTCCGCGACCGATGTTCTGGTGTCAGGTAAGGAGCTTTCGTGTGTGGGTGATTAGGAGTGTTCACGTAGCATCGTCCTAGGTGATCGCAACCGCGATAGCTGGGACTGTTCAATTGGGAGTTCAATCTTGGTATGTTCTGATGTACCCATTGGGCTTGCCGTCGCTGACGAGATTGCACGGCAAGGATGTTTTCCAATATTCCGTGAGTATTCCCTCGAGTGTGCCGCATGATACACTCAAATTCTGCAGTTTCCTATGCGCGGAGGAACAGAAAGATTTGTAAGATTACATTTGGTCACTGGGCACACTCATTGTAACCAGATCGTAGGTCCGGTTTCACATGTGCAAATACGCAGGTATGTCTTCAGCCTGTCTTGGAACATCTCTGGAGACCTGCTGACTTGAGGTGTTCGATAGGTATTTGCTACGGCATCTCTGGTCGTGAGTTGGCTAGCGTGAATGCGTGCTGAACCCGATTGCTGAAATCAATGCTCAGTGGGGCGTGATAGGTCCTGCATTGCAATTCTCAAAGGGCCAACTTTACTAGTATGTCTAGTCACACTGCGAGTATCGATCACTGCTGACCATACGCAGTCGTGCGTACCACGTCAACCTACCGAGTTCAGCTCCAAGCGTCTCACTTTTATGCTCCAGCATTGCTCTTCTTTTTCGTAGCTGGAGCCGTGCTACCTCTGGTAGTGTGGCTCTTGGCGAAGCGTTACCCAAATTCTTTTCTGAATTACGTGAAGTGCGTCCCAACCCGATGATTGTATCTTTGCAATCGCTCACATCCTGAATGTATAGTTTCCCGTAGGTTCATTTCACGCCGGAATCCGCAGCGGTATCCATTTCTCATCTCATGCTTCAGATTGATGTTTTCCGCAATCGGTCTTTCTCCTCCAGCAACAGGGGCTAACTTCATCCCTTGGGCTATAATTGGTTTTCTAACGCAATACTACGTCCGTAGGAGGTATTTCCCGTTCTGGGCGAAATACAACTGTGAGTCTTCTCTCACTCCGACAAGTTTGACCAGCCCGCTAACCAGTAACAGATGTACTTTCCGCCGCCATGGATGCTGGAACAGCCATCGGTGTGATTCTCGTATATTTTTGGTAAGCTCTCCCACAGGAAGGAGGGTAGCACACGGCGCTCACGCATGCGGATGGCGACATTGCGCAGTTTGCAATACCCACAGAACGGACGTATCGGAATGGACAGCATCCGGCTATGGTGGGGGAACACAGTATTCAAGAATACTGCCGACTGGAATTCTACCCCTTTGATAAAATTGCAGCCGGGGCAGACATTCGGGTGAGTTTATGACTTGGCTCCTGCGTGGATAAGTTCCGAGTGCTCAATACACGCTATTGTGGGAACAGCCCAGAAACATGGTAGCTAGACGTCATTTATTCAAGCTGTATTTTCTCGTGATATATTCCCTGCTCTCGCGAGTATCCCCTTTGAGCTTCGCTTCTTGAATAGTAGTGTATATATGTAGCTTAAGCGGGGAGCCACAGAAACATGAAACACGGAGTGAACGTATCAAGGAACAAGAGTTGTGGACCACTGTGTGGCCCGGCATGTGTCCAGGAACGAGGTATCGATCGAAGAAAGGACGTAACAGAAACAATAGAGAGTAATACAAGTGGCAAGATATGTATATTACTCCCGAAAGAGGGCGGTTTACACTACATTCTTACGGAATGAACCGACATTATGAACCCTCGTTGGCTTGACGTATGAGATGGATTGCCTTGGGGCCTCTTGGTTCAATTCTGCATCTAAATGGTTCAGGGTGACTGTTCGAGAATGAAGAAGTCAGCGTGGTTCTGAATGGAGGTAAGTTTGTGGGGCTTATTACCTGATCATCCCGCCGGTGAAGAGTTCATACAAGTTATCAGGTCGCTTCCTATCACCCTTAGACGGGGAAATCTTGAAGACGGCGAGAATGGACGCGATAGTGATGAACAGCTGGGCGTCGGCCATGAATCGTCCTGGGCAAATACTGGATCGACGCGTCGCATAGCATTAGTACGGCCAAAAGGAGGAAGAGGAAGGATGCGTGACGTACCGCCGGCCGAAACCAAACGCAGCGATATCCGGATCTGGCGGAACAGATTGACCATCTGTAGGTAACCACCGTTCAGGCTTGAATCTCATCGGCTCTGGGTACACAACTTCGTCGTGGAGGATGGCCCTGACATGCCAGTGCTTAGTCAAAAAAGACCGCTCGCAATTGTGGTCTCTACACACCAGGTGTTACCTGGTAGACGCAAACTTCTCAGATAACAGCGTACGTAGTAAATGTCTGGACTTACCTACGATCGACGCCCCAGCGGGGATATAGTAACCTTTGTAGATTCCGTCCCTTGTAGCCATATGTGGTAGACCTACGTTAGCCCGAGTCAATTACAGCCCCTGTGCGCCATCAATAGGCAAAACTGTGATTTACCAAGCGGTGCCTCCGGACCCCATCGAAGAACTTCTTTACAAATCGCATCGATGTAAGGCAAGGACGGCCGGTCACTGAAATCAGGAAGACGGTCTGGACAAACGGTATCGACATAACTCTGGGCTTTCTCCTGGACATCAGGGTATAGAGACATTGCGAGGAGAAAGGAGGAAAGGGCGGAGACAATCTGGATGACGAGGGTCAGCATGGCTTAACAAAGTGAACGCCAGACGCATACGCTTTCTGCGCCGGCTGTCAATGATGTGGATTAGACGAGTTCTGTGAGCGATGGGTATCAAGGGTACCTACCGGCGTACGCAAGTCCAGCACAATCCCTAATGGTGGCCATTTCCCTCTCTTGATCGTTGCATTTGCTTGTTTCGACCTCGTTAATGAGCTCGGACACAAACGAAGGAGACGCAGTCCCTTGAGCCTGTGAAAAAAATCAGCTATGCTTTCCAATAAGGCAATCGGTGCGTACCATGGCGGCTTTGACATGTTCAAACGGAGCATCTCTCATCCTCAACGTCGTTTTCTTCCACTCTTTAGCCTTCCGCTGGAAGCCAGCACCGGGGAACCAAGCTGGAACGTACTTCACTGGCAGCCCCACATTCCAATGTCACAGATAAACGTTAGGTATGACAAGCACGGCAATGGTGAGTATCAATGGGAACCAAACTCACGTATGGGTATCAAATCAACGAGGAATGCGCCGGGGGAAGCAGCTTTGGCCATGGCCAACAATGCTTCCTCCGCCACGGCGATGTACTTGTCTTCATGCTTGGAAACGTCTATTCCATACGTGATCTTCATGATCGTGCTCGCAGCCGCACTGTTTATCAATGATGAAATCAAGAAAGAAGAGTTTCAGCCACAAAGGCCTTGACGCAATAGATCATGATGGAGGTATGATCCACTCACTGTCGAAGGTGATCCATGAAATGTTCTGGGCTTTCTAACAAGTCCCGCAGTAGACCATGGGCGCGTTGTTTTTGGATGGGCCAGAACGCAGGTGCTTGGGATGCCCTGAATTTGCGGTCAAACATCACGCGGTGCTTCTTCCAACGGTCGCCGTATTCCATCATGCCGAAGGACCAGTCCCACCCCATGCTGTGCGGGAAGCAGGCGTTGGTAACGGTCGGTCAAACGGCAAAAAGTGCACGGGAAAGCATTGTCAGACTCACAGGTCGTTGATCATGTGCAAATGGTTGCGGTCGGAGTAGTTGGAGGATTGCTTGCTGAAGAGGTCGTTAGCGGCTTTAGGAGTGTTCAAGAAAATCATGTGTCTGCCGAGGACCTCGACATGGAAGATATCGCCTTATGCGCGAGTTCGATCAGGATCAGGACACATGGACACACACAGGACCAACAAGCTTACCATATCGCTTGGCCCACTCATGGTACACCATGCCCTCCTTCTTCCGAGGAAGGTCCCTCAGGTTCCCGATGATAGGTGAAGGCTTGGGACCGGGAGGGTAGGGCGGGTGGGAGCGACGCTTCTCTCTAAGGTACAACAACGCGCATAGGAGGCACGCAGAGAGAACTAGAGGATACAAGGTAGAAGGGATCATATTGAACATGTTGTACAAAGGTGGGATTAGTGGAATGGGTGGGGAGGATGGGAGTATGCGATATTGGGATCCTACCGCGTCGAGGAGAGGGGGGGGGATCGAC
>JSYW01001301.1:0-13182 GCA_000787475.1 Lentinus polychrous | reverse complement strand
GGGGGGGGGGGGGGGGGGCGTTAATATACCAGTAGGACCCTGCCCCAAATGTTACGCGATTTCATAGATGCAGATTATTCTATCTGACATATAACCACTGCCTTCTCGATGCCCGATGAAACAGGCTTCTGTTTACGCCACGGAAGGTACGGTATTTTTTCGTCTCGTTGACCGATTCCGTGCCGGTACGTCGTGGAGGAGGTCACAGGAAAAGTGCTAGCACTAGTCTTACCGGCATACTCCAACCGATGTTATTGTTGAGGTGTTTTGTTTTCCGAGAACCATGACTGATTTGTCGAGCGCCGAGTGAGCCGCCACCCACCTGATAGCGTGGGCGCAACCATCGTAGGGAGCAGCGTGCGGGAGACGTTGGAATGTTTTTATAGCTGCGGAAGTTGATACAAAAGGAGAGATGTACCATCAAAAAGAGAATCCTTCGCAAACGGGGCTAGAAGATGCTCGGTTGAGTCGTGTTGCAGGCGAGACGACTTCTACCTGAGTATCTCTCGCAAAATTGGAAGGTGTCGACGCTGGCATGGGCTACCATAGGTTGGGTGTACGGGGAGCGTGAAAGCCACATGGACAATGACAATTGGATATGAAAGTGCCGATATCACACGAACATATGTCATACAGTGCCCTCGACCGTTGATCGTGTTCCTCTTCGAGTTGCAGTAGCGAGAGACGCGGTGAGAAGTGTATCGGAATCTTATTGTCTGTCGAGTATACGATCGTGAGGGATGATATCATAACGAGAGCACTAGAAAATTGCAATGAGGCTTTGAAGCTCTTTGAAGAGAGAATATGGCAGCATGACCTTCTTTTTGAGTCCGACTACATCCATGAGCAGGAGCGTCGAAAGTACAGACCTTCGCAGAGAAGATGATTGTTCTCTGTTATATGTATGGCACTCCGTGCAAGTAACTTGAGCTTGCGATTTCAATCAGCGTCTGTGCGGTGTTAGGGCGCAATACTTACTTGTGAATGCTGTGAGGATATGCTTCTTCACAAACAGCTGCGGCTGCATCGTGGCCGCATAACGTGCACATATAGAGGTGAACTGCTAGAGCGAGATCTGTATAAAATTACATTGTTGAGTTGCATCCTTACCGATGGCCGGGCGCAGCAGCTACGTACGAGCACAGCTTGGACGGTGATTCTCCCGTCCACGTTCTACGAAACGTTAACGCCCCCCACCGACGCGCTTTCGGGAGGCGTCGAGGATGTGCTGCTCGTCGTGCTCGACGACGACGACAGCGACGACGACGAACAAGCCCGAGAAAAACAGGCGGTCGCCAAGGGGACGTCGGGGATAGGATCACCGGATCTGCTTGGCGGGATGCGTGGGCGAATATGAACCGAGCGAGGCCTCTGCTCTTGCTTTCTTTCCACCACCCTCTCCCTCTCCTCCACGCCTCAGACGGTCTCGACGGTCTTGTCTCTCTTTTTGCTGCTCATTGCGCACCCACTTTCGTTTCTGACTTTCAAAACATTTCCATCATGTTCGTCAACGCCGTCGTCGCCGCTCTCGTAGCGTTCCCCTTTGCTGCTCAAAGTACGTCTGTACCTGGCAAACCTTGAACATTTCCTGACGTTTCCCTCCTTTGTACAGCTGCTGTCGCCACGACATGCGCCAGGACGTACACCGTCCAAGCTGGCGATTGGTGCGACACCATTTCTGCCGCCAAGAACGTCTCCACGTATGTCACTTGATGACCTGTCTTCAACCAGCACGTATTTACAAATTCTGTCAATCCACAGCTACCAGCTTGCCGTTGTCAACATTGACACGATTGACAAGTCCTGCAGCAACCTCCAGCCCGGCCAGCAAATTTGCTTGGGTTACCAGGGTCAGGACTGCACTACCACCCACGTCGTCAAGGCCGGTGACTCTTGCGATGCCATCGCAAACACTTACCGTGTAAACACCACCATGTTACACCACAACAACCCTCAATTGACCTCCGAGTGTGACAATCTGTACATCGGCGAGGTGAGTCCCGTCTCCATCCTACCCGGGGCTGTCTCGGCAGCCAATCCACCATCACACCAAGAATCTTTTGCTGATCGATGATCCGCATCGCCCTTGTCAGGTTGTCTGTGTCGGTGGTGATCCCGCTGTTCCCTCTCTCCCTGAGGGCTCTCCTGTCCCCGCTGCGACCATCCCCCCTGGTGCTACCCCCGCCCAGCCCACCGTATCGACCACTGCCGCTCCCTCAGCGACTCCCACCCCTGCTCCTGCAAACAATGACGAGGATGACGACGAGGATTGCGATGACGAGGATGAGGATGACAATGGTGATGACGAGGATAACGATGATATCCCCTACTGCGACGAGCTCTAAGCTTTGTCTCTTCCCTTTCCAGCATCGCTTGGATATGGAAGTAGAAGGTCGAGAGAACGTCATCTGCCTTGGTCAGGTCTTCCCTCTCGCAAGCGTTTGGAAAAAGTAGTATCGTCGTCATTCACATCATTGCCACCAACACTATCGCGAGCCTGGAGAAAGAGGGGCGAAACGAGTTTGTTCTGTCCGTGAGAATTTGCCGTTATTCGGGTCGAAACTGCGTAAAGCGAAGAAACGACACTGGTTTGCTGTATCTTGTTGCAGTTCAGAAAGGTTAGAGGAGGAGAAGCATTTGCCGGTCTTTGTTTTCTCTCTCCTCATCATCGCTACACAAGACTTCGCTTTTGCATCCCCAAATCCCAACTTTACATCGCACTCGATATCGTGTATCACTCGTTTTGCACCCTCTTCGCTTGCCCATCTTCCCTCACATCCACCCTCACACTTCCCACTCGTCTCTGCATATCTATACCCCTACCCACAGTCTTTCCTGACTACCCGCCGTTTTCTCCTCTCGGTTCTCTTCGTTCGATTCTTATGGGCTTGGTCTGCTGATATATTTGTCTCCCTGGTTTTTCATCCCACTTGTGGTATGTCAGTTGATTTGTGATCTGAACTCGAAGCTTGCGAGCTTCCCCATATTCCTGGATACAATGGTGATTTCTGAGATCTGAGGCTTGAGGAACAAGCAACGATAGCATCTCATGCATATGGATAGCAATTGTACACGCAAAGTGATCTACTACGATTTCAAGTGACATTTGCATCAACCTCGCCAATGCATCTTCTCAGTTGGCAAGCAAGCCCGTCTTCGAATCTACCAAGTCGACAACGCAGTACCCATTGACGGGGACATACTGCTTCGTGATCATCTTGATAGCCTCCTGTGCGACCATACCGCCGAGGAAGGCTGCCGTGTTCGGGAGTTCAGCAGTTGGTGCTCGTACGCTGGAAAGAATTCGACAACATCAACTTGTTGGTAATGGTCGTGAGGCTAGAAGAGACGTTTGGAGGACATACATTTCCCCGACAGCGTTCTCTACTTCGTTTGGCAGTTGAACACTTTGGCCTACGGTTTGTTGAATCTCTGATGTAAGAGCTTCGGCTGTTATCGACGTCGGGTCTGCACAAGTTCATGTGAATAGGTCGATTCCAGACATGATGGCTCTTTCTTACCTGGGTTCCTCGCAAGGAAAGTAGAGAGAGCATTCAGCGCAAGGTGCGTGGCGGTCTCCAAGGGGGCGAATTCCAGAGACTGGGCTAGAAGAATGGTGGGAAACTTTAGTATCTGTGTGCAACCAAGCAAGAGCACAAGGTTAGATACCAATATTCGCTTTATCCTCATCCCAACTGCCGAACTTCTTCCCCCTCAATACCTTGATGTGGTGCACGTTCTTGATGAACAAGTTCACTGTACTGTCGTCAACGTGAATGTCGGGGAATGACGTTCTGAGGAGATCTTTGAACTTGGCCTATAATGCCGACCGACCGATCAACAATTCGTCCAAACGACCACCGCGTATTGGAGAACACACAACTCACGGCTTCAATACTTGACCATTCCTTGTACATCTTCTGCAACTTGACATAGCTCTCCGTATCCGTCCTGATATCCGGCAGAGTCGATGTGAGGGGAAGATGCCCCGGGCCATCCGGCGCATTCACGAATTGCTCCAGCGTCTTGATGAGCGCATGGAACTCTACGTTCAGTGGGCGACGTCTCGACGACGCGCCGTTCGGTTCCAAGGAGGGTGACGGTTCGAGTGGGGTGAGGTCAAATAGGGCTTTGACGTCGGATGGGACCTACAGTCGATGGATTAAGGCTGGCAGGAATGAATGTGTTGCGCAGGGTACATACAGGTGTTTCGGACCACATCCGCCACGCTTGCATCTCCGCTTCCTCAAAGTTTTCTTCGTCAAGTTTGGCTTGGCGGTTCCGAATCCTCTCTTTGAACTCTTGTTTCTCTTTGTACGTCTTTGGCAAGGATCCTCCATGCTATATATCACGATCGACTTAGCATTCAGCAATCAAAAAGTGAGTATATTTGTACGTACCTCTGCTCTCCATTGATCAGCCTCTTTGATGAGGATGATTGGGAAAGGAACATGAGCGTGGTCCGTAGGATCCAACTTGGAGTAGTCCAAGTTGTCTGCCCATTCTTGTAGAGCAGGGAGTGGCTTCGTGAGTCGAAGTGACGGTGCAGTCTCGCTATGAGATTCGATGACTGAAACGTTGTCAACAGGAAGTATTGAAGAGGTTCAATCAGCAAACACCTACTGCATTGTTCACGGAACTGAATATAAAAGTCAGCGAGGAACCCAGCCGACCGGATGACGATCAGCGGAGGATCAGTAAGATCCTCCCAAAGTAACGCGGACAATTTCTCCAGTGTACCCTGTGGAAGGTTATGCGCAATAACGAGCGAAAAATTCTTCAACCATTCTCTCCCATCCTCGGTGCTGAGCACCTCTTCCAGACTCTTTGAGACAGCAGCACCATCGACGCTATCGTTCAGTTCTCGTAGAAGCGGCACGGCTTCTTCCGCACGAGACTTTCCGATGCTATGGAATCCGTTCAGGAAGAAGTTATTCCCTGCGTCTGCACCAGAGACAGTGGCATTATCGAGAATAGTGAAGTGGCCTATGCCGGGGAGGACAAGGTTCTTGAGGATGGAGGTGGATGTGGCTGATCCGGAAAGAACGAGGATGCGGGACGATTCGAGGGCGGCTTGGCCTGAGGCTGCCCATAGCCTAGCAAACAAAGCTGATTCAATAGATGAATAACATGTTCATGGCCAGCTGTGTGTCACCTCAGTTGACGATCATACCGCCGAGTCTTGTTGTCGGGTTGCTCCCTACGATATCTCAAGTTAGTTTCGTGTGGCAAACGACGATACCCTCCCTCGGGGCGTACTGGATTGAGGTTGTAGCCTGCTCAATGTCTTGCGATCCGGTGGTGGTCATGGCTATACGTTTCCGAATGCAAAGAAGAGAACCAGAATGCAGGTAGTAAGCCCGATCGCGTTACGCTTCCAAAACGCGTTCGAGGCGCGTCATTTATGGGCGCTCGTCAGAGCTGCCCCTTATGTTCCCCGAGTCACGGGAACGAAACTGACTTCAACTTGCGATCAACGCATTTCGCGCAAGATATTTCGTTCCGACGGTCTGCGAGCATGCATATGATCTCATCGACATCTCCCAGGGCTCAAGCGGGCTCAGGCAATCTTGCTCTTCATCGCAACCCTCACCCAAAGCGATCATGGCTGACATAGAATTTGACCCAACCACTCACCCCCACAGAAGATGTACGTCGTTTCGACTTGGTTCATCTGACATACTTATTGACTGAGGGACAAATTGATGCAGTCAACCCCCTTCTGAACGAGTATGTCCTCGTCTCTCCGCACCGTACAAAGCGTCCTTGGCAAGGTCAAGTAGAGCCCCCTCAAACCGCTCAGCTTCCCCAATACGACCCGACCTGCTACCTGTGTCCTGGTAATACTCGGGCAGGCGGTAAGAAGAATGACACTTATTCGAGCACTATGGTATTCGAGAACGATTACGCTGCTGTTCTCCCCCCTCCCGGTCCTGCTCCTCCCCCACCTCCCCATCCCCTCCTCACATCCGATCCCGTTCAGGGAGGTTGCGATGTCATTATCTTCCACCCCAGACATGATCTCACGCTGGCCAGGCTGTCCCGCGATGATATTCTCAATGTCATTGCCGAATGGCAGAACATATACAACCGCAGGGGCTCGCAGGACGATATCGAGTACATCCAAATCTTTGAGGTACGTACAAAGTCTCTGCCCGTTACACAACGTCATCTAATCTGCGCCGCAGAATAAAGGATCCATTATGGGATGTTCCAATCCTCACCCTCACGGTCAAATCTGGTCGTTGTCGGTAATCCCTACTATTCCTGCTAAGGAGCTCGACAGCCTCGCGAGGTATTCGGAAACCAATTCACCCTCGGTTGACGCTCCGAAAGGACCCCATGGGAAGGCATGTCTCTTGTGTGAATACGTGCACTTTGAGATCAACCAACAGCGCGACTCTGGACGCGTCGTAGTTCAGAACGATGATTGGGTCGCGCTCGTTCCTTGGTGGGCTATCTGGCCGTTCGAGATTCTGCGTGAGTCGTTTTCTCTTATTGTTCTTTGTTCTAACCGATACACTGACCTGACCCAGTACTCCCTTATCGCCGTCACATTTCTGCCATTGACGAGCTGACTGACGAGGAGAAGGCATCATGGGCTGACATCCTCTCTTCCATCACTAAACGCTACGACAACCTCTTCTCATGCTCGTTTGCATACTCGATGGGTATCCATCAACGTCCCATTCCGAAGAAAGAAGGGTTGCAAGCTCCCCATGAATACGACGTTGCTCATCTGCATCTACACTTTGATCCCCCGCTATTGCGAAGCGCCACGGTTCGCAAGTTCTTGGTTGGGTAAGTATCTCACCATGTTGAACCGACATTGTGTCTAACTGTTCCTGTAGCTTCGAGCTGATGGCTGAGCCTCAGCGAGACCTAACTCCAGAACAAGCAGCCGCCAGATTACGTGCCTTGCCTGAAGTTCATTACTTGGACGACGTCTCGAGGTAGCTGTGCGTCGCGTAAAGTTGAGAAGCGAAGAGGGGAACGAACATGGGTCGTGTATCCAAATAAACCTCGTGTGCTACTATGTATAGTACTTCAGATTCCAGAGGCCAGTCCAACGTTGCTCAGTTTACGTTTGAGTTCACGCACTTCTAAATGCTATCATAGCAGTGACTGTCCGCCGTACATGGTAGTAGCCGGGTGGAATCTGCCGCATACGTACGCCGCTCGCTGGTCAACGTTAACCAACCTCGGACATCCCTAACGTCTCTCTTCATCCGACCACCCGGTACGCTGACCCAGCAGCATGATGCCTGGGAACCTTTTACTCAGCTTAGATGTCTACATAGATCACTGCTTTCTGATCTCGTCGTCCGATGTGGAGGCTAGACGTGCGAGGTGTACTACCCAGCTAGCTCCCTTTGCCGCAGATATTATTGCAGCATTACTTCATGTTTATTGCACCGCCCCATAAATGGCACATCGACGCTCATCGCTGTCTGCCGAATTATCTCTATCCACATCAATCCCGAGGTATACAACATGCTCCATTGTCAGAACTCTGGCGGTGAAAGTATGACGGAAGCCCGCCTGGAATGTATAGGCGGGTTTGCCTCCTCATCGCGTTTCGACCTGAAAGAAACTCATTGACAGTAGACCCTGCCGTAAGTATGCATCCCTGACGAGCCCTACATCATTGTGACCCACCTCAAGTATCGGCCCTGCCACACGGTATGATGCTGTTATCGTAACCCGCAACCCCCATGGGACAATGATGCACATGACCGGTAGACACAACTTCCGTGTTGCTCGCATCCTCCCAAACATATAAATAAGCTGTTGCTGGAGCATATACCGTCGCCCGTCCAAACTCAGTATTCGACACTAAACACTACTGGTCTTCAAGTTCTTGCGGAATGTCTCACCCTGCATCCTACAAAGCTTACGCTTTCACTGAGAAAGATGGTGATCTCAAGTGCGTCACGGTGCAATGGAAGGATCCTGAACTTGGTGAAGTCGTTGTCAAAGTTTTCGCATGCGGTGTCTGCGCTGGGTAAGTATACTGTATTTGTGTTTTGTATTACCTACTTGTCACTGATAGCTTTGCAACGCTAGGGACGAGATTGTCAGACACCAACTGTTTCCACAACCTACCGGATACCCTCGCATTCCGGGACACGAGATAATTGGCGATGTGGTTGTAATTCCCCCGGGCGAGAAACACTGGAAGGTTGGAGACCGCATAGGCGCAGGATGGCATGGAGGTCATTGCACCGTATGCAATGACTGCCAATCTGGCGATTTCCCTTTGTGCGGTATGCGCAATGGCAACGTCAATGGTCGGTGTCATTTTTCCGTGCTCACGAGTTTACAGCCGTCTGACATATTTCTCTGTCACCAACGACTAGGGATCTTTAAAGATGGCGGCTACGCCGAATATGTTACCCTCCATACAAGATCTTTGCTTCATGTGTCGAAGGACTTGGATCCTGCCGGTGCGGCGCCATTGCTATGCGCCGGTGTAACCATGTTTAGTCAGTTGGTTGCAATCACTACGTTGTTCAATATTAATGCAATATATGTAGATTCCTTGCGACACATGTCGGTCGAACCCGGTGAAATTGTCGCTATCCAGGGTATTGGGTCAGTATCCTGACTCGTCAATGAGATGTACAATTATAAGTAACACAGCAGTCAAATTCCAGTGGACTTGGTCACCTCGGTATACAATATGCTAACAAAATGGGGTATGAGGTCGTTGCGATATCTACCTCCCCAAGCAAGAAAGCAATCTCTTTGGAGCTAGGTGCTTCCGTATACATTGATAGCTCCCAAGCCGATCCTGCCGCTGAACTGAAGAAGCTGGGCGGGGCTAGAGTTATCATGTGTTGCGCCCCAAATGTTGATGCAATGGTTTCAGTCATGGGTGGTATAGCGGACGGCGGTACCATGCTTCTTCTGGCCCCTACTGCAGAACCGCTGCCCATTCCTACTGGTGAGTCGCCCAACATAGGAAACCAGGACCCGTTCATGAAGTAACACCCTCCCTTTCAACAGTCGAATTTGTTAACCGCCGCCTATCCCTCCGAGGGTTTCCAGCTGGATCTCCCCACGACAGCGACGAGGCGATCCGGTTCGCGAAGAGTAAGGGCATCAAGACGTTGGTTCAAACCTTCCCCCTGGACCAGGCTCAGGAAGCATACAATCATCGTAGTAATGCTAGGTTCAGGGCCGTTATCCTGCCTTGAGCAGCTTTCTGCACTCATACCTCGTCTCTGATTATCTCTGCCATTGCCAGCGTGGCTGAGATTCTGTACACCATACAACTTACTGGTCGATTTTGAACTGAAGTACTACTACAGACTCCTTCATGAACACTTCTCTGTTAGATTCAAGGGTATCAGTGTTGAGTATTCTGCGATAATAATGCTGGTAGTGGTACCACTTGTACCTGACTGTGAAGACAAAGTTTGGACCTCTTTTTCCATAGTACTCCGGCTCCTAGCTACTACTAGTATAGTAGTAGGACGCGCCGTCACCCGCGTGCAACGTCGACGCGTTTGTAACACGTGCTGCAACCCGCTTCGGACGTAACGCAATAGGCGCTTGTTCCGGCGGTATAAGTTCGCGCTGTCTCAGACTCTCAGTCACCTCAACGCGACGACGATGATCAAAAGAGGTTTGGGGTGCTGTCGAGCATGGGGGAACATGTGGAGGTGAGTTCACGACACCTTTTTCTCAAGGTGATGATATTCGCTGCCGCCCCAGTCTTAGCTTCGGCTTTGATGACAGGCAGAGCAACAGCCAAACATTTTTGCACCTCTGATTTTTCCCCTTCGTCTCAGAACCATCCCTAACGAATGGAGCCGTTGACAAACGTGTTGTTTCTAGGTAGTCTATCATTAAGGCCCCAAACGCTATGCGACCATCGGATAGTCGTCAGCGAGTTACTGTGTATATAAGTAATGTGAGTTGAAAATCTGCAAGCCGCTTCCCTTCCCTGCCGCATCTCTCAGATGCGTGTACAAGAGATGATCACAACCGAATGCAATTAGGAAGCGCCGTCTGACAGCGCTCCCCATGGGGAGTTGCATCTGTCGATATCCGGTTCTCTGACAATCTCTGAACCCACATCTTCTTGTATTCTCGTTGCTAACTCTCTAATCCTAGGCCCTACCTGTATTGTACACAATATTGTAATACATATCGTTACTCTGTCTACACCGTAACCATGCACGGAAGAAATGTACTACATATGCCGAACCAACTCCCAACTCTTACCCGGCGTCCCAATACCATGAGCTCAGCCCTGCCACAACATCATTCAGAGTATGACTTTCACAAGTCCCCTTTTCGCCAAGGATGGAAAAGACATCAGAGTTGAAGTATCCTCCCCCGTCATTCTCACATCCACCTTCTTGACAAGGCAACAGTGACATTTGACGTACAACTGTGTTCGCCTCTGCACGGAGTACATGGTGGCCTCAATTTGCAATTGCCCGCGGCCTATAAGAGAACATAGGGCATGTAGCCTCTGACATTAATTGACAGTTCCGGCGTGTCTTCGGGACATGTTAGGACATTGTGGGTTCCAGTAAGTTCACATTGCAGTTTCATATATACGAACTATGTACTCATTGATTGAGTAGACAAGATCAATCGTTTCTTGAGCGACTTGTGCGCTACCTCTGGTGAGTGGATGCCTTGACAAAAAGCTTCCTGAACGCTTCGCATCGCCTTTTTGTTTACCGTTACGTCCTCCGGGGTTGCCCAAGCCTCTAGTTTAGTCCTCTCGGCGTGTTCTACACAACTGGCTATGATGGTTGCTGCTTAGGATCAAGCAACGGCGGCTTCGTCCAATTGATGTGTGTCACCGTTCATTTCAATTTTATAACTCAGAGTATCTACAGAGTACTGCGTAACGTGTTGATGTCCAATGTCGTGAAGAAACTGGCAGGCTGGCTGATGCGACTGAAAGCGTTGATTGACGTGCCGGAGAATCCATCAACTATCCGTCTACTTCTCTCGTTCAAATACCTTTCCGCCATGTATCATCCTCTTCATCTCTTCCGCCTTCGCAAATGAATAGTATGGCTGACGTTCCGACCCCAGCAGGACTGCTGGGTGGGTTTGTCATTGAAATATGTTTTGCCTTGATGTAATGTACCTTCCTTGTTTTGTTGTGCTTCGACCGTTGACCATGCTTCAATAGACTTTATGGAATAATGACGGCACAGACGTATATCTACTGCTTCAATGCCCAGCAGGATCCCAAGGTTATGAAATATACAGTCGCAGGTGTCTGGTAAGATTATCATGATTATCGCATCAAACTGCACAACGCTTGACTGTTCTCCAGGATACTGGAGAGTGCACATACCGTCTTTGTCATTCACATGCTCTACCATTATACTATCACGAACTTCGGCAACCTGCCCGAGGTTGGGAAGATCGTCTGGTATGTCTTAGTTCTGTCAACTTCATTTTAGCCTAATCCGAAACGCTCGCCGTACAGGAGTGCCGGCGTAAGCCTCTTGAAATGCTTAAGTTTCCTTCACCCTACCATCTCACTATCCCCCGTTACGTTGTGATCATAGGCTTCGGTTTTTGCAGAGGTACGAGGGCGTACACTGTTTTTTTTTTCAGATGATTATTGATTATGTTGCTCAGATGTTGATCGTCACTCTCGTACAAGGGTTTGTCGGAGCATGTTGAACACAGTACGCAGAGATCTCACACCTACTACATAGCTTTTATATTCGCCGAGTTTGGATATGTGAGTATAGACTCGGGCGCAGTCCAGTCATTCCCCATACTGAGACTGCCAATGTCCCGCACAGTGAGCGGCAGGTCAATATTGTTGACCTTCGTAACGGTGAGACTTTCAGCTTATCCCGGTGGGAGGGGAATATTCACGGGGTAACTCATCAGGGGTTCTTTCTGGCGGCTCGAGTTGGTACGTATACCAATCGTCCCAGGTCAACCTTGGCTGCTGAGGATATTCTTCTCCTATAAGCTTTCGGCACAGGTAAGGGTGTATTGCTGTCCTCTCCTGACACCCCGCTGACTGACGATTGGCTAGCTACTGGTGGTTTGACGTACGAACTTTCGTGATGCATGTGGATTCCAGACAGATACTCGTGCTTATTGCCTGTTGCAGATATAATGTCGGTACATGGGCATCGTTCCGTGCCCACCAGGTGCCACTCGTAAGCATCTCACGAACAAAATATCCAGCCTTACCTCCAGTAATCCTTGTGCAGTTCACTCTGGGATGCGGATTAGCCCTTTCGGCTGTGGTAGACTTTCTCATCGCGGCCATCCTCATCTATTATCTCCGGAAGGGACAATCCAGCTTCAAAAGGTATGTCTATATTATCCCTGTAAGAAAAACATCCCATTGACATGAACATAGCTTCGATGGCGTGATCCGCTCTCTTATGACCTTTGCTGTCAATACGGGTGCCGTCACCATGTAGGTCTTCCAACCCTTCCTATCACCGAAGAGTAGCCCATAATATCACAGGCTGGTCTCACTCCTCACTGTGCTCACTGTAGGTATTCTATCCTTCCATGTCGCGGATTGTTCAAGACAGCATCATTTTTTAGTTTGTCTTCATCAAAGACAGTATAGTCTTTGCTGGCTTCGTATTGATGGCCAGCAAATGTGGGTCTTCCATCAACGTCGCCGATACTTAAGCTAACTCGTTGCTTCTTCCAGTATATGCGAATTCATTCCTTGGAACGTATGTATTCGAACTGGTCCCGCTTAAGCTAGAAGCTAAGTATTGTCTCAGCTTGAATTCTCGACAGGCTTTGCGGAACAGGACCACTGGAGCTATGACCAGTCGGCTCAACGGAGCAGCGGAACTAAACGTTGTGCAATCGCACATGCATAGTCAGCCGGTAAGCATATCTGCTCATCTGCGTTGCTCACCTCTCAATTATTATTCTTCACGACTGCTCACATGCAGCGTCAAATCGAGATATACCAGGAGACGACTAAAATAACGGATTCTGTAAGCCCTGTTACTACACGCGGACCAGCATAACTGATCACACGTCCCCAGCCTTATTCGCCATACTCACCTCGCTCCATGGATGAATATTTAGACTTGCCTGAACGAAGGACATCTGTGAAGTTCGACACTGTGGTAGTGGTGGCCTAGGCATCTACATCATACATGAATGCCACACGGTTCATTGCGGACTAACAGTCACTACACCTGG
>JSYW01001300.1:0-31377 GCA_000787475.1 Lentinus polychrous | reverse complement strand
TGGCGGTTCACGCCATGTAAATCTCAAAGGTCAACAAGTATGAAACTCGTGCAGCGTTCATTGGAAGACGGTGATACATATACATGGGCGAGTTTCCCCGCCCGAGACTCTATCACATATACCCCCATTCAAGAAACATCCCTACCGACGCGCAGGGTTGTGACTCCTAGGAATCTGTCGCAATGGAGGGGACTGCCGTCCACATTGACTTTGAATCAGAATCAATACAAAACGAATGAAAGGCGGACGCGTAAATTGGCAACGACGCACGGGAGGATTCTGCCCAGTCTCAGACTTGTAAGTGAATGATTCTCGGGTAATGTGGATGGTTACTGGCGTGATCTATGCACCAAATCAAGAATGAATATCTGGGTGTCAATCGTAATAACGAAAAGTCATGCTAACCTGTGGCTTCCAAGCCTGACTTACTGGCACATTTGGTAGCTGCCAATCATCCATTGTGCTATTGCGATCGTTCAAGAGCATTCTGCTTCGGCAAATATGCCGTGCGTTCAAACTATCACCATGACGTGTGTGAGTTTTGACCTGGAAAGATCCCGCCAGACAAACCTCCCAAATAATGAGTTCACATATACTGCGAGAGCGAAGTTTCATTGATTGCACCCGCGGACTGCTAGAGCACTCACGTTTACTGGCCAGAGTGCATAGTCCCACATAGAGGATGCTCTCCTTGTTGATCACAAACTAACGAAGGCAGAGTGGATTAGCCTCGATAGGCAGCCAAGGCTAGCAATGTCACATACGGCAAGTAGGGTCGCAATAGAGACAAGCCTGACAAAGCAAGTTTCTGAGATTTTGGAGATATGAACATCAGAGATGTAGGTGAGCTCACATATTGAGGACGCCATTGTGCGCAGCATGGACCACTAGCCAATGGATGATGCTATCCGTACTGCGCTCAATTTAAGGCTTGCATATCGGCCTTGTAGCAGATGGTATGGCGTACCTCTCGTAACCCGTCCGTGAATGTCGAAGAAAATAGATCAAAGTCCCGGTAATCAACACGTCCACGAGTGCAGAAAGCGACAATCCGGTGGTGATTGTGATCTATTCGACCGTGCAATTGAGCATGGACGAGAAAAAAAAGCGGTTGGAGCGCACCACAGGAGCCCTTGCATCTCGGAACACTCCCCAAGTATGGGAAGTGTACCTATGTAAACATTAGTGCTCACATCACGGATATTTATATGATTCACGTACGCCAGACTCGCACTGGTCAGCCCAAGCACTGCAAGTTGTGAACCTCCAACATTCCCCTCGGACTTGGTAGCGGACAACAGCCTGAGAGAGACTTACCAATACGTATAAACAGGAGGGTGCTCTGAGGAACCTTCTCAAAACAAGCAGTCGATAGTTTGCACGCTACTCACGATGGCAAAGGTACAGAGCCGACTTTCACTCACTGCAGACCAGCCTTCATCATTATCACTGATCATGCGATATCATGCAGGCTACGCACAGGTCCAAATTCGATAGATATAAAAACTGTTCGCACATAGTTCAGCTTGTGCCCATTGTAGCTACTATGGATGCAGTATATCTCACCTTTGGGAGAGGGCCACAATAAACATCTGCCAGCACAGTGGTGAGCAAGATAGTTACAGGGCAATATAGTCAATAGCTCACCTCCAAAATGAGCGAGGCCTAGAAGTACCGTACACGAACAACCACAACCAGATGTTTCAGTGGTCAATACCATGCCTCAGAGATGTTCAATGAGACGAGAAACCTACACCAGCACTCCTGCGACTGGTCAGAACGTAACCCAGGCCTGTAGGCATAGATATGACAGACTCACCAGACTATCTGCGCAACTTCATGCAGGTTCCCGAAGCTGGAAACGGTGTACGAGTATACCATATGGACAACGAAGACAGTATGTACGGTCTCGAGGAGCCTGACAAAGGACATGTCCCAATCACATCCGACCAGTCAATCAAGCGACAGGAAGGTCCTCACCAGAGAAAGAATACCATAGCTTTGATCCATACTCTGTCATGTTGGTTGTGGAAGCTCGAGGCGTATATGTACGCCTGCGTGACAATGACACCATATAAACTGGAGACCCGGCATAGATCAGCCAAAAGGATACCCAGGATATGCTGCATTTACGCACATGAGAGCCGCATTGGCTTCAATTAGAAGGCCGCCGAGAACATGTTGCGGACTGTGGTGCGAAAGCATGCTTGGACCTGAAGGCGGAAGGGTCAAGAAAGGGCATACTGAGAAAACAGATAAGCATTGCAAGCTATATATGTTAGGAATTATTGCGGCCGAAGACCCGGGGAAATTATTGGCCTTTGGATGGAATCCTCAATCAAGAGATAGGTGACTGCTAGTGGCACATGTCCTCAGGCTGCACGGTATCTGGCTGTATCTGGCTCCCGCACAGGTGCTGGCCTGGTCAAGTCAGACAGTATACTGTATATTCAGCGGCAGGTTGCAATCGGCAGATGAGAAGTGAGTAGGCGTTCAAACGTACAAACCTGATACATACCTTGTGTCGCTTGCGCATTGCACACGAACTGAGGGAATAGCTCACTCTGCAACCATGACGGTCTGGAAGCGTTGGCATCTGACTCTGAGATGAATGATATAGGATTACCCCGAGCTGCCAACTACCAGGTACGACTGTAACTTGAAAATTGGGTTCCGATGAGGGAAGCTGTACAAATCCTATAATCATATCAAACCTTGACGAGCAATATGGACGTCGACGCCAGGCTTCCGTGATGCAGATTTACTCGACCGCAGAGCTCTGTAGATTGCTTCCTACCTACATCAAGCCAAATGGTCAATTCATGGTCAGTTACTACAAATGAAATACGTTACATCGCCCTTGTACCGTTTCGTACAATCCAAGCGTACAGTCACTCTACCCGCTCGGGAACCTTCAAGTCTCCGCCTCTCCTCATTGTATCTACCTTCTCCGTCGGCGAATCTGGACCCAGATCCTCTGCGACCTTGGCCTTGACGCCATCACCGGCCTTACCTCCCGCACACTCGATGATGAACTCGCAAATCATTCTATCTGCCGCCTTTGAATTTCTCGTCAACGCATGGTCGTCTCCCTGGAAGAGTTTTATCGTACGACGACCCTCAGAGGATCCGTACATGTCGTACAGACGCTGCGAGCACGCTGGAGAGAGCGTGCGATCGCCTGTGCCGTGCAGGAGTAGTACTGGGGCAGGGGCGAGTGTCCGGATTCTGTCCGTTTCCGCGGTTTGGGACGCGACCGTTGCTGCCCCAATGATGCGCTTGTCCATCCCTCCAACGGTGAACACAGGGGCGCCCCCGAAGCTCCATCCGACGAGGACGAAGTGCGTTAGGCGGAGGTGAGAGTGGTTCTGGAGCCAATCCATGGTGCTCAGGACGTCGGGCACGCAGTACTTGTTGCGCGCAGGGTACCGATAATCCATTCGCATTGTGGGAATCGCCTGCCCATCAGGCAGTGAAGCAAGCTTGTCACCAATGGAGAGGTATATACCACTTGGTCCCGACACACCTCCGCCAGCACCGCTCAAAAGGATGGCACCGACTCGTCTGTCTCGCTCGTCATCGGATAGTCTATTGGCGTATGTAGAAAGGCGACGAAGCTGCCATCTGGGCCATCTTCGGCCTTGATCTGCAGCCTCTGCACATGACATCCCCGGCGAGAGGGAGTGCCGGTTCGAGGGGCATGTTCGAGTGAGGGCGGAAAGTTTGCTGGCTGGGCAGGTTTGTTTGTAGGCGGAGATGGGTCGGAAAGCGAGTCGGCCGGTCTGGGATCAGCGGACATGATCAGGAAGGCACTGGCAGTGTCTGTTGGATGTTCCTGAAGTCGTTGCTGAAGGATACTTATCGCAATTGGCAGATTACAGCTACAAGTAGAGGCTTTATACTCTTCCAAACACATCTCTTGACATCGTGACACAGGCTATGAGCAAACCAAGGAGTCCTTTGGGTGCTGGAGCTTGCTCAAGCGCTCAGCCTCAGTGACGCTCCGTGGGGTAAATGTCACATTACACGTGAGTTGTGACCTGCGCGACTGTGACCGATTTCCATCGCGTCCAGTTGTCAGTGTTGCTGTGTTGACGTTGAGCCTCTCCCTCTCATGCGAGCCAGATAACGCGAGCAATGACCGACTCGACAAGACAGTACGGTGACTTGGCAACCCAACTTGTTCAAGAGTCACGACGGTCATCAGCCACCGACACTCTCCTAAAATACAACGATGTTCTCGTCCGGTCCATCATTCGCGAGCAACGCCAGCTTGAGTCTCTGATTCAAGAGGCATTGTCCATACAGGAAGCTCTCGAGGGAAACGATGCCTTGACGCCTACCATTCTTCTCTATCAAACTGCAATCCTCCGAAACAAACGATGCCTATTGGCCTACCACCATCATCGAATCGAACGTCTGAAAGACCTGTACTGGTCGGTGGGAGGCGCATTACCCTTGCTTCTCTCCACACACACATCAGCACCTGCTGGGGGTGCCGGGATGAATGTCGATGCTAGTGCGTCATCAGGGGACATCCGTTCCAAGCTGTCTCCGCACGAAGTCGACTTCTTGCGCTCCTATAACGCCTCGCTGCTGGCATTTAGGTCGGAAGTACTCGCGACTGAGGAGGTCGACTTGTTTGCTCCCATCCTGAAGCCTCCCAAAGACTTGCATGTCCTTGTCCGCGTCGTCCGCGATTGTGGTGTCATTCAAACGGAAGTCGGCGCGATCGATTTCAGACGCGGGCAGAGGTTTCTTGTTCGACGTGCAGATGTCGAGCATCTCATCGTGCAAGGCTTTCTAGAGGAAGTATGAGCTTTGTTCCTTCGAAATGGTCCGTTCGTCCATTGAGATTCTTCCTACTTTTGATGTTCATTGAGTCACAGGGACTTGTGCCCGTCCGTTTGTCTTTGACCCTTTGTAGGTCAAAATGACAAAACGCTTTGGCACCCATGTACTATAAAGTCAAGTTCAACATGATACATGTTGTCATCGTCTGCTCGCTCCGGCAGCATCCCTATCGGGCCTAGGTTACCCAATATGCCGAAGTTAACCAAACCTCCTCCCAAAAATCACTATCCTTCCTTCTCCATCGGAGACAATCGCGCCTCCGGTAAAACATCACGTAACGCTTGCGCCGTTACCACAAAGGCAGCTTCGTCCACATCGTCTCACAGCTGTGATCCCAAATTGCTGCGGCGATATAGAGAATCAAGTCTGGCCGATGATGTTACCTCTGCGTTACCCTCTGCATCCTGCACGCCGGGCATGACATATACTGTCGTTTCCGGCCCTGATGCATATCCTCGCTTGCCTCGCTTCGCCTTCAGATTTCCCACTACCGAGGAGGACTCGTGTTCGCAAAGTACCAACCAGACGACCGCAGAAAAGGATGACTTAGGACTTGTCCCATACGACAGTTCTTCACTACTCATATACTTTCCCTACGTCAAGCCCAACATACTGCGAGCTGTTGTAGGACATACCATGGACCCTGCTGACGTTGATTTGCTCAACGAAGACGTTGCCACTACGTCCCGGGATAGCGCTGATATTCTTCGCCGCTATCCCAGCGTTGCTGCCCTAATTCGACCTCTCACGACCTACTTTCAGATTCTCATCACGTTTGCATCAACCTATTCCTCACCTACTCATCCCCCTACCGCTCGAACTGAACCCCGAAACTCGACTGCTCGGCAGGTGTATTCCAGGATTTCTCCCACTCTTCTCGTGTCACGAGCCACTTTATCCTATATTTCCCATATCTCTCGGCTGTCAGACGAGCATTCGTGGCACGACGTTTTACAGTATCATCTGGCGTTTCATGAGGCCAGGATTGCTGAGATGAGAAAGGGGGGCTACCATGGGTGGGCGAGGGGCGACGAGAGCTTGATAGAGAGTATGTTCAATGCGACGAAGAGGACCTCCTGTCGACTATCTTCCTAGATGTAGGTCTCATTAAGCAAACATATACTAGTACACGGAGCACGAGAAATGTATGGTTTGAGTGGTGCTACGGTAGTCCGACTGAGTGGTGCATTGGGATTGTATGGAATGTGGAATGTCAGCAGTGCATTACGCAGCGTGCGATCATCACCTAATGCCCCCTCCTGCGCCTTTGAAATCACTGCTGCCACCAAGTAAACCGAACCGTCCTAGGGCTTCAAAGAGTGATTGCGTAGGCGGAGGTTCGATTGAGTCAACTGTATGCAACTGAATTTGACCAGTCACAGGAGAGAAATGATATGTGCAGTTCCTGACAAAAGCGGCCAATGAATGAGTGCGTGGCTACGTGTGTCTTGCCGTAGTAACTTACACTTCCCACTGAGCCCTTGCTTTGCTAACTCGTCCAGCGCCAGTAACGACCATCCCGACAAAGAAGCTCTTCTCTCGGGAACTTCTCACTTTTTTGATATCAGAACCACTTCCTGGGCCGACACCTCCGTCGTCCAAGGAAGCACCGCCTGATACTTTATCAGAAGATTCGGGGGAGCGAGGACCATGCACTCGAACGCGTCGAATCTCAACGGCCAAGTCCGTGTAGAGGGCATTCATCGTGTGTCTCATGAAGACTGAGGAAGCGATATACAAGTGTAAGCCTGTTCAGCGACAACAAACATCAAGTAATGGTTATAAGTGCGATCAACAAGGAGGTCACATACCTTCGATACTCAACGTCCTTGGGAACGGCGCGGGAAGCGGGACAGGGGGAGTATACTCCAGTCGGATCCTCGGACTGTATATGCTCTCATTCTTGTATTCGATTTCGGACACCTGCGTGCAATCCTTCCGCGGTAGGACAGGCGTCTCGAGCGAGGATATCAACCCGGTAGAGAAGAAATCTGGGAGAGTGGATTGGAGAATGTATATCGCTCTTCCTGCTCCAATGCAACACGGTCGAGGGATTCTGGATCAGCATCAGCTTCTCCTTGGATTCCAACGGTCACGGGCGAGCAGCGAGAGGTTGATCACGTACCTGTTCGAATCTCCCACTCCTGGTCAGATATCTCTTCGTCTGGTTCAGGGCCTTGTTCTGGCTCTTTCGACTGCGCATTGTGGGAGAGTAAGACGGCGGGTATGTTACTCAAAGAGGTCGACCCGGCGTTGTATAGGCGAGAGTGTTCCTCGAACTTCGATATGCTTGCACGTAAAGTCGAAGTAGGAATGGATGGACGAACTTGGAGTTCGTCTCGCAAAGTCAGGTCTACATCCCCAACAGCAGCGGAGGACGATGCACGACGGAAGACGTCGAGCACATTCCCTAGTCGTATTCGACTAGTTCGTCGAGCGATATGAGTTCCCAGAGTGCACGGAATCATCGAGGCCATTCAGACGCAGAATGTACTATGGAGCTTGATAGAGGCTCATGAAGACATGTCGAGACAGTGTGGATGCGTGACGACTTGGCACGGCGGAACGTTAGCAAACTTGCCCAGTCCATGCCGATGCGCGTTGCTCACTCGGCATCGTGCTCCGTTCATACCAAGCACCAGCAATGATCGATCGGGCACCCTTTGCGGCAGGCGTAGTGGTTACTCAAAGGGTGGCCAGGGTGGATAATCTGTTCAAAGGTCAACGCAGCACGGGCTGATAACCTCATTTTGCAGGTTGAGCCAAGTTCGCCCACTGGCAGGAGACAAAGGGAAGACAAAAAAGGTAAGCGATACCTAATAGTGAGCAAGCATTGTGTATAAGTAATAACTAGTTGGGTCATGCAGTACGTAGGGAATAGTTTAAGAACAGCCCTCTAGATTCCCAGCAGTCACGGTCATATCAGCATCGTACCCAATGTAAAAATGTATCAAATATCTAGTCAACAGGCCTACGGGGAGAAGCGTCATCAGAATGGCGTGCAGAAAAGGGGGTATTTGATGAGCAGCTTACTGGATCTCAACCCGAGGAGTGACATGGATCGAGTTATGGTAAGGAATACCGAGCACACGAGGGAAGGCATTCAACCTCTTGTGGAGGGTCAACTGGAAGACGGAGCATCCACCGTTACTGAAGTCACGCGTCAGCAAGCACTCTTTACTCGTACGATCTTTGTAGGGTACTCACCGAGAGATAATTGTAGAGTATGCCAAGAAGAAGACCCAGATCCTGTACCACCTGTCACCGTACTTGGCAATCACCTGCTCCTTGTTCGATACCCAGTTCTTGTACCACCTCCAGAGAGTAGCGCTGTAGTGGACACCGAGGACGTCAATGTTCTTCACCTCAAACCCGGCCTTTTCAACTTGGTTAACAACCCAGCCAAGGGAGCAAGAGGCATCGGCACCGGGGAAGATGTATTTATTCATGAAGAGACCCCTAAATGGAATAGGTCACTCTTCAAATACAACAAAGTCGACTAAATCATACGATACCAGATGAGATCCTCGTATTGCCAGTGTTGATGGAACCCGGAGACTTGGATGACAAAGAGACCATCGTCGTCCAGAAGGTTGTAAACTTGGCGCAGGAAGGTCTGGTAGCGACGGATGCCGACGTGCTGCATGGCACGATCAGTATATAGTTTGCGAGGGACGTCAATGAGAGTCCAACCTCGGCCATCTCCAAGCTGACAATCTTGGTATACGCTCCACGGCCACCGGGGATATAGCGGTAATCCGTGCAAATAATCTTGGCCCGCTCGGGATCGCCACCCTATACAGCAAGGAACCTAAGCCAATGTGTCTCAAACGTGGTTTGTGAATGTACTTACATTCTTTGCGATACGTTCGTTACCGAACTTGGTTTGGTTTCTGGCAAGGGTGACACCAGTGACTTTACATCCGTAGTTCTTGTGGGCAAAGGCAGCGAGAGTACCCCAGCCACAGCCGATATCGAGAAGGTGATCGTCGGGCTGAAGGTTGAGCTGAAACCGGTGTCAACGAGGTATCGTAATAGGAGTTGAGAGGTACTAACCTTCTCACAAACGATGGTAAGTTTGTTGTCCTGGAGCTGTTCGAGAGATTCTTCGCGCTCAATGTCGCGAATGACACCGGATGTATAAATCATGCGAGGTCCAAGGAACCTGGGCAGACACGTCACTTTGGCGTATCAAAGCGGGTACCAGGTTGGCTTACCATTCGTAAAAATCGTCGCCTCCTGCAAAAGGTTGTGAGGATGATGCGCAGACACAAGAACATACGATACGCACGGTCGTAATGGTCACGGACTTGCTCTTCATCCTGGTTTTCGGTGTGCTTGATTACCTCGGGAATGAAGTTGAACAAGACGTATTTGAAGAGGGGAATGGTGAAGACCATCCTTGCCCAGTCGTGACGAGCTTCGAGAATGTCAAGAACATCGCCTAACATACGCCAGCACAGAAGGGTCAGAGACGCGTCGAAAGCGTGTCGACGGGGGTAGCTCACCGTTGAAGTCAATCTTGCCTTCGAAGTACGCGTCGTGGAAGGTCTGCATAGGGATCTTCTCCGAGCCATGGTACTTTGCCTTGAGCTCGGCATCGTGGATGGTGATGTATTCCTCGAGGTTGCGACCGGGCAGCACGACCTTTTCATTGATGCGCTTTCCAAAGTAGCTCATGAACGTCCAGTACGCGCAGGTAACTGGGATGCCGAGCAGGACGAGCAAGAAGAGATACGTCTTGAACCCACCCCGATTGACGATGGGGAGCATGCGCTTGACGAGCCATGGAACACCGATGACGAGGGCGGCAAGGTGGTAGTTACTGAACGAGCCATTGCCCTCTGCGAGGCCCTCGATGGGGGCGTTTTTAATCGCGGGCGAGTTTGTCTTTTTGACGGTGTAACAGCTCATGGTCGTCCACGTCCTCGAGCAAGTCGCTGCCGTGGCACTCGGTCGTTTGCCAGTCCCTCTTATGGCCATTGCTTTGGCCTTGTTTGGTCCACGTGTAGCCGCCCACGGTCTCCTCCACAGAAGGCGACCAGCGCGTCGGCAGCTGAGAGAGCAGCTCCTACGCGCTCCAAGCCTTACTGATATTTATACTCCTTCGCAGCTAACACCCTCCCCCCACGATACCCACCCATGGAGGCGTCCACAACCAATGGCGCAGATTCTCTGCAAGCCCACGAAGTACGCATCACAAACCACGGCAAAATCAAAGGCTGGGTAGACTTTGCCCTCAACTTTCTCGATGTACGTCCACGTGCCGCTCTTGCTCCTCATGCTGACCACAAAGTAGCAATATCCAGAGCGAGCTCTAACGCTTCACACTCTGCCCCCAGAACAGAAGCAAAGCGAGCTCCGAGACGAAGCGCCTTCTGGTGATGCATCCTCAAAGATGCCCGCGTCCATGTCTACCATCCCTCGTCTCATCTCAGTGGCTGAAATCATCAAGCGAGAATTTGTCAAGAGGTTGGACACAGACAAAGCCGAGGGTGGCTCACTTACCGGCTTGCATCAGTATAACGAGTTAGGCACCCTTCCCGAACAGGAACCGGTTGATCCACAGCAGCGAGAAGAAGCCAGACTCGAGACGCTTTCGTCTGCTCTGCAGGGCAAGAAGCAGTCCGTTGCACTTTCTTGACCTACCCTACTCGCTCTCACCCGAATGCCTCTACAGTCTTAGGCAGAAATATGTCGCATACATGAAGATCACCCTTAGCCGTAAACGTATACCAGAGCTTCGAAGTCAGGGAACAACGTTGGTTCCTCTTCTCTCGCACACGAACGCCCACTCACTCGCGTCAACAGCTACCAGGAGCCGGTTCTGCGCAGGCTGTCAAAGTCCGCTCGCATGCGCCAGCGGCGCAAACAAAAAAAAGCTGCTGAAGCCGAGCACATGTCAGAATAGTTTTCTAGCGATGTTGACGATTCACGCCCATGTACTCTACCATACCACAAGTAATACTTACTTACACTGTAGTCTGTACTGATGTCATGGGAACGTCTTGTACCGACTGCCATAAACGGAAGAAGTTATCCGCATTAGGCTACCCTCCTTCCGCAAACGCGTAGACACAAGATTCCACGTCGACGGTGGCCGCTGCGCGACTCTGACCAACTCTTCCAGTTCACGGCTGAACGTCCAGCCCTCGTGTGACTCAGCTTTCTACGCACACTCTGCGTTCTCAACCTTGCCTACGCCGAGTTTAGTTACAAAAGGCGACAATGTCATTCCACAGCAATAACCGCAGCCCACCTCCCCTCCAACACCCTGTCCCCACACACCCTGCATACATCCCAGAACCGCCTTCGACCCCCATCTCACCTCAGGGATATGAGCGCTACACCAGCTCACCACCTCAGGCTTACGCCCAGCCCATTCCGACACGGTCAAGTATATCACCGAGTGACATGAACCACGGCGGGCAGTACCAGCCTATGAGTTCGCCTCCTAGGCAGGGTCTCATACCCCCACACGGCGCCCCCCAAGGACAGATTCCCTCGCAGAGCAGAGCCCCTACTGCGCCTGTGGACTTCTCCGCATGGGGCTTGAATGATGCTACCGCTCAGTTCGGGATGCAGTTGGGTCAGAGTGCTGTTGCCGCCGGGCAGGACTATGTGCAGAAGAACGTACGTCTCATGATGCTGGGTCGTTTGCCCATTCATACTGAAGGCATACCATGAACGTGTAGCTCGGAGGTCTGATACCGATCACAGCCGTCAAGTACTACTTTCACGTTTCCAATTCATACGTCTTGAACAAACTTCGGCTGTTGGTATTTCCGTGGAGACACAAACCATGGTCCCGCCGGAGTCGATTATCGGAAAATGGGCAGCGAGAGCTACTGCCACCTACCGAGGACATCAATGCCCCGGACCTCTACATCCCCTGTATGTCCCTTCCCTAAAGATCCAAGTATCTGTGTCTCTAAACCGAGGGGTTTCGTGCACCCTTCTAGTGATGGCGTTCGTGACCTACATCCTGCTTGCAGCGGTGCATTCTGGGGTCAACTCAAACTTCAACCCTGAGATCCTTGGTCTTAGTGCCTCAACCGCGCTCATGGTTGTCCTTCTCGATCTGGCGTTTGTGAAGCTGGGATGTTATATCATGGGCATCCAGGTATGTCGCTTACTTTTCAGACTCACTAACGCAGGAATGTTCTGACATTTGCGAAGGGACCGACACAAGTGCTCGACCTGCTTTCATATAACGGGTACAAGTTCGTGGGGTGAGTACCTACATGGAACCTACTAAGTTCACTATGAACTAATACATTCCCAACAAGGGTGATCATAACTCTCCTCGTTGGTCTCTTGAGTGTCGGACGAACAATGTACGTTGTGGTATTCCTTTACACGTTCTTCGCGACCGCGTTCTTCCTGGTATGTCCGATGCATCCGTTTTTCTTCCGCCTCTTGGCTCATTGTGTGGATGCACTTGGTAGCTCCGTTCTCTACGATCCGTCATTCTCCCAGATGCGTCTGCGACAGCCTCTCCCGTCAATACCGCCCAGCGTTCCCGGAGGATCATGTTTTTATTCCTCGTTGCAGCCATGCAGATTGTGTACATGGGGCTCCTGGTCCGGGTGTAGATATTTACTCCGTGTGCCATTTCCAGTGCTTGAAGGTAATCCTTGACAACACCTCAGAATTGCATGAATGAACATGTATTGTGAATTGTGCAAGAAGAGGAATAGGTAGGCATTGCACAAACCAGCAGAGAGAGTGCCTCCTTGCTTTCTACTTAGCATTTATATACATAACGCCTCCGCAAAAGGCCACTAAGCGCCGTGCATAGGGCTTCGTCTAGTGTTGCCGCTAAGGTGATCACGTGAGGTACACCTTGAGGTGGCCGGCTTCTCGGCATCCCACCTCAAGGTAACCTTACCTCGATCCTCATCTCAACGTAGTGTTGGCACCGAAATGGGATGGTCTCGAGACGGATTGAGAACTGTCTTCTGCACCACCCATTCTGAGTGAGTTTGAGACCTTGCAGAAGAGTATCAAAATGCATCAAAATGATGACATAACGTCATCACATGGCACATGCACACCGCCTCGCTTGTCCATCTCTTTGATGAATGAATAACAATATTAACACTACTTCTCCGTTGCAGTCAATGTCATGCCAATTTAGGTGTCATCGGTTGCTTGTGAATGGGTTTTCTCCTCAGCAACAGAGACGGAGATGCTCTTCGTTGTCGCCGAATTTCACCAGTACTCTTTGAGAAGATTCAATTTACTCAAATATGCTCTTCGCGAGGATCGCTACTGCATGAAGGATATTCAACCTAAGGCGTTGTTTCAGAGACTGAATCAGTATCACCCTGGAGTTAAAGCCCAGGCACTGGACAAAACCCTTGACTTCACCAGTAGCCCTATTGAATATGTCTGCAGCATAACAGTCTGCCAGTGAGTTTAACTAAATAAGGCAGATTGCTATCTATAAGTAAATAGTGCGCGGCTTACTCAGCTACTCTATTGTCTCCCGGAATGTCTCAAGACAGTTCTGAAAGATTTTGAGACCGTCGAAACCGGCGCTTGAATGATATTGAGATGTTCCGGGTCCTGTTCCGTGGCAACACTAGGGTTTGGTATGCTGACCTCGTGGCCATGATATGATCGCATACATTGACTCCTTCGATCATCACCGCGCTGTTTTTGGACAACCTGAATTTGGGACAACGCCAGCCCACTGCATCGTCGCGACTCCAAGCGCAAGAACTTCTTTTTTGATACGCAATTTATATCTTTGACCAGATGGAAATCGCTCGGAATCGCTCTGCCAGCGTTTGGTACGTATACGTGGGTGACTGGTCGAATGCGCAGTACGCAAAATGGAGAGCAGAAAGATTTCACTTCGGTACTATAGCATCGGGTTTCAATGTCGTATACAGGCATTCAATTAGAGTCCCGTGCCACCCTGTAAAATTGGTCTTAAGGGAGAAAAAAACGGGGAAGCGAGTTGGGAAAAGGCCGAGAGGAACGGTATCTTCGGTCTTGCATGTCCCCCTGGAAAATTGGCCCTTTGCGCCCGTTGGGGGACCCCTCAGAAGCCTCCTGCCTCCTGTCCATCTTTGCCTTTGCAACTTGCAGCGGGTTTGACTCCGAGTTCATCCGAGCGGCTAGTCCTGAAAGAGCTAGACCGATACGCAGACAAGACCATCGATTCGCGTGTTTCGAACGTCAGGTCGTTTCAGATCCAAGCAGCCAAGGGAACCGTGTTTGCATAGTGACAGAGCTCCTTTGACCGCATGATCAGCATGGTGACAGTCCCGCAAAGGAAATATGGAAAGACAAATGCAGAACAGAAGTCGCTTGGATGACTTGCCACTGATTGGCATGGGCACCATTGTGAAGAGAAGGGATCGGTACAGCGACCACTGAGCGTTTGGATCCCTAGGCTCCTGTGGCTGCAATCTATCGTTGAGACAGATAGGCACTGGAGCCGTCAGGAGCGATGAAATGTGCCCAATTATTGGGGTCAGGAAATTTTGTGAAAGGGCAAGAGCAGATAGATGGTGTGGTAGCGGGATGATGTGGCTGAAATCGATGGCTTGCATTCATTTTAGGACAGGCTTTATCCGAGGGTGGATTGAGGCCTCGGAGCCGCGATGGTGAGAAGCACGGACTATTCGCGCGGGAGGAACCGAAGGAGGTCAACTCTGTTATAATGGAGGCGGAAGAATGTCGAAGAACAAAGTGAATTGACTAGTCACAGCATGGGGAGGACGCAGACTAAAGAGGATGAAGTACGGGTATTTACCATGACGTTGACGGGACGCTGTGAGATGGACGAGAGAGAGAGAGGACGACCGGGAGACCGGTGGCGGTACATGAGATTCGATCAGAATGAGATCCACGCAGAGTCGGCATACTGAACGTGAGCGCGTGAGCAGCTATCGCACCGTATTCCATCGTCAGAAAATCGACAGGCGGTCGGTGCATCTGCGGCACTTGGGAGGCAGGTTGCTATTGTATATGGAGAGTTGCGGTACCGCGGAGGGCTGATGGACTGTCACGGACGTGGGAAGGGTCGACGCAGGATACGTTTGGGAGCCTGGAAAGCATCGAAATGGAGACAGTTGGACGAGAAGGATGGGAAGAAACGGCTCTTTGCGGTTAGAGTTGGGAAGCGGGGGGCCACGTGAGGGCCGGCGGAGCGTTTTGTATGCTCACTTCGATGATGCCAGCAGCTAAAAAGAGGCGAGCGCGGCGTCCCTTGCATCCCCCCCTCTGGTGAAGCCTGGTGAAGCCCGCTAGAGGCTGCAGCCGACGAATCTTTGCTCTCTTCTTCTGCAGCGGCCAAGGCCACGCTGTATCCAAAAAAGGCAGGACGACAAGCGCGGGTGGATCGACGATCACGATCAGAGCTGCGGCTCCGAAGGGCGGCGACGGAATTCGAACGCAGGGCAGCAGGGGCCCGGGGGGCGCAACACAGAGGCGAACGTTCGGGCTCGAGCACAGTCTGAGCCAGTCGCAGCGGCGGCGATCCCAAGCAGCTCGCCGGACTCGGCCGCGAGGCAGCCGAGAGGCGTCGGCGACTTGTTCACGTAAGCACAGGGGGGGCGGACGGTCCAGCCGCGGCAGGGCCAGTGAGCCAGAGTGAGCACCGGCCGCAACGTGCATTGCGAGGGTCCGCAACCAGGCCGGAAGCCAGCGGGGGCAGCCACTACATACTGGGCAGCCAGCAGCCCCTGCGGATTCCTCGGCGCCGGTCTCCGCACACAATTTTTTAGTGTTTGCTTGCTCGATCCATCTCGGTTCGTCACTCTTTCCTGCACCTGCAATGCTTACTTCATCTTTCTAACCACTCCCTTTTCATCTCCCTGCTTCCGGCCCAATTTCTCTCCTTCTTCTGGCAACGACCATGACCAACTATCCCAACAATGCACGCTATCCTCACTTCCAGGACCAGCAACCATCACAACAACAACAACACCCAAAGCAGCCATCCTACAACTACCACCACCATATTCAGCAACCCGTGCCGGTAAAGGTCGAGGTCACCGAGCCCCGACACCTCCACACACCAACCTACCACCACCAGCCGTCTCTCGCGCAGTTCAGCCACAAACCCGTGCTACCTGCCTACCGTTTCGGCGACACGAGCTCCAATAGCGGACCCAGCCCCTCACCGACCACCCCCACAACCTCGTTCTCATTCATGGCCCAGCAGCACGCCTGGCCCGGCTCGGCCTCGTCCAGCTCCTCCGCGTTCCAGCAGCACCAGCAGCAGCAGTACGCAGCCAACCGTCTCCACGGCTACCCGCTCCCGACCTCGCTCAATGGCCACTCCCAGAGCCACGCGCAGGCCATGGCCCTTCCGGAGGAGTATGACGATGCCGACGACGATGCTCTCACGGAACTCCCCTCAGCGGGTCTGGGGATGGGCTTGGGTGGATACACAAGTGCAGGTTATACGGACCCGGGCACGCAGGACGGCACGAAAGAGAAGCAGGTCCGGAGGAGGAGTAGCAAGGCCTGCGACCAGTGTCGCAAATCCAAGTGCAAATGTGAACGGAGTAGCCCCCAAGAACCCTGTCGAAACTGTGTCATGCTCAATACGCGTGAGTGTCCCTCGCCGCTCTTGTTTTTTCGTCTCGATCTCAACTCGCCATGCTCACTTACGTTGTGCATAGCTTGTACCTTTCTGGGGCCTTCGCGGAAACGCGGTCCGCCTAAAGGTTATATTGATGCCATCGAAGCTCGATTACATCAAACAGAGGCGCTTATTGGCATTCTACTATCCTCGAAGGATACGCGTGCAAAGACCCTCCTGCAGGACTTGAGTGAGGTATGTAACATCTGACCGCCCATAGCGCGTTGCACATCAATTGCACGATTCAGGATAATTGACCAGTGTATCATCCAGGATTCACTTGCCAAGGAAATCATCAACCGCGTCAACGGCTCCCCTTATGGTCACAGAGGTCGAAATAAGGGACCTGACAGCAACTCGAGTAGAACACGTCCCGCCAACAGCGAGGGCAAGGACTCAGAAGCTCCCAGCATACATGCTACCCAGTATGTCATAGCTCTCACTATATGCGCGTATTCGTGTGCTCATTATGATGACCCGCAGCCCCACGAGCGAATGGCAAGAGGCTGTGATTGCACGGATGAATTCCGCCGCTGTCCGACGAAATACAACGCTACCAGAAGCAGAGGAGGTGTTTGGCGAAGTTGATCTGAACTCGATAGTCCCCAACAGCACTTCTGCCCCGGAAGGCCAGACAGCACACCCAATGGACGAGGACACTTCACGGGGACCTAGGACCGTCAGCAGACCGGTGTTGTCAGTTCAGCCGCCTACATCGACAAGCCCCGTTGCGGGGGCGGCCTCTTCCGGAGCTCTCCTCACCCCTCACTCAGCCACAGCCGAGCGGTCTGACAACGCCGCAGATTCATCAGCCCGTAGGCAACGCCGCAGAATGGAGGATGATCGTCCCGCTCAGTCGCCTTCGAATACATCTGCCTCAGGACGGTCTCGCTCTCCCGTACGCGTCGCCCTTCCTCCTCCCCACCCCGCTCTTCTATCACCGGGAGGCGCGTCTGCAGGGGCGCGCGGCGCGCGAACATCGCTCTCGCCTGATTTGCAGGACGCAGATGGGGACGACGAGAGCCTCGGCGCTGTGGCTCTCGAAGGCGAGGAAGCGGATGGAGAGGACGAGTTGGCCGTCGCTGTCGGTCAGTTGAGTATCAACGAGGACGAGCAAGTGAGGTATCACGGCAAGGCGTCCGGTTTGCATCTGCTCGGCGTCAAAGAAAGAGTAGATGGGAGGAGCGAAAATGGCATCTGGTATGTGATTTTGCGGCAGTTTCAACAAGCGAAATCTTCATTCTGATACATTGAACAGGCGATTCCCTCGGGCTCGTGTTTGGCCACCTCTCCCGCCTACGATCCGTAGTCCCACCAAGAGTGAGGAAGAATGGATGTCTCGTTTGCCTGATCTGGCCGAGCAGGAGCACCTCCTGAATCTCTACTTCATTTATGTTCACCCGGCCCTCCCAATCATACACAAGAAGACGTTCTGGGACAACTACCGCAATGTGTAAGTGCTCCGTTCGTCCAAAGTCCAGCTCACTGCATACTCAACCAATGTCACAGTAACATGCGGGAGGCAACTGTGGGCACACCTACATCCCAAACGTCAGAGTCATCTACAGGAAGGCGCTACCAGCGTATCCCTGCCATCCTCCTTCTCGCCATGTTCTCGATTGCTGCCCGATATTCGTCGACTACCTCCGACAATATCCCACCTCCGGAGGAAGGCTCTATGTGGGCCGCCGGCGATGCCTATTTGGAAGATGCAAAGGCAATTCTGGATAGTACATACGCAGCGTCGCGGCCAAGCACCGTGCAGGCGTTGTTGCTCATGGGATACAGAGAGGTAGGGATTGGTGCTATGGCGCAAGCATGGCTATATATCGGTATGGCCGTACGGATGGCACAGGATCTGGGTATGCATAAGAACGCGGACAAATGGTCGGATGTTGGGAGGGTCTTGTTCACGCCGGAGCAATTGCAGGAGAGAAGGCGGATATGGTATGGATGTGTTGTGATGGACAAGTATGTGTCGGTGTACATCGGTAAGTCAAGGTCGCCTGTCCCGCCGTTTACTTGTCAGCTTACACCCTTGGTTTGCGTAGGCCGCCCAGTTGCTATTTTCGAGAACGACTTTGACACGGAGCTCCCAAGCATTGAAGAGGATGACGAACTCGAAATTTGGGCTCCGGATCCTTCACCTCCTTTGTTGGACGACGCGTTGGAACCCCCGCCGCACCAAGCACCACCTGTAGTAGGCCACGTCATCTCCTGCTTCAACGAGGCAGCGAAGCTCTGTACGTTCAGTTGTCATCGCTGCAATTACTCCTTCGACTCACTACCTCATCCAGCTATTATTCTGAGCATGATCGTTCAAGCGATCTATCCTATACGTCCTCACGTCTTCCGGCTGACGGAATTCTCACGACTGGAAAAGCTGCTGAACAGATGGTACTTGGAGTTACCCGAGCACCTGCGGTTCGATCCAGCCTCGCAGAAGCACACTACGTTGCCCCCTCATGCGCTGATATTACACATGCAATACTGGTGTACTGTTCTCCTATTGCATAGGCCTTTGTAAGTGGTTCTAATGTAGGGCATCCGTTCTCTGGGCTAACAGTATCGCCAAACAGCATCCGACATCTCACCGATCCGAATAAGATGTGAGTATATGCACGCTTTGCCACTGTTCGCAACTGAATTTCATTTGCTCGTAGGCCTTCGAATACAAACAAGGAAGTTGAAAGCCGCCTGAATGCGAGAAAGAACTACGACCTTTGCGTGCAAGCGGCGAACAACATCACTGCGATCGGTACGTCATCTCCGCGCTCATTGACATTGTAAATGCGTATACTTACATATACACAGTGTCTGTTTACGTCGAGTTACATTGCATCCGTCGTGCTCCTGTCTTCTTATGTTTCTACATCTTCACAGCTGCTATCATGCACGTTTCTACCCGTGAGTCCGCTGAACTCGCCGCATTATTCATTCACTGACGTTCGCCACAGTAAAAACATATCCTAATGATCCACAGGCTTCGATTGGATTGCACAAATGTATGGATGCTCTACACCGTATGCAGAGTGTGTGGCCAAGTGCTTGGCGAGCCTATCAGCTCCTCCGCGGCACCAATCTGCCGTCGCTGGATACTAGGATCTCCTCATCCCCTCCAGCCAGTGACCGGCTGAAGCGGCCCGCTGAGCACGCGCTGGAACTAGAATACCCTGACGACTCTCAGGTTGAGGCCGCGCAGCGACAACCGGCACAATCGGTACAACGGGTCTCACAGGTCCCACCGGTACACCACTCTCAACGCATGGCGGACGAACCCCGTGTTGCGATCGCGCAGTCCCATAGGCCACAGTCTAGCGATGCCCACATGTACCGTCAACAGCAGCAACAGCCATCTTCTCAGTCGTCTCGACACCCACAAGCTCAATCACACCAGTCACAGTCGCAATCGCAGTCCCACCATCAGCCCCACTCGCATCACTCGTCATCGTCGCAGGACTATTCCTCGCGACCTGCCACGGCGAGTCATGCTGCTGCCTCTAATTTCCCCTTGGGGATCGATTTGCCCGCGGCTGAGTCTCCAACCTTTTTCCAATCCTTTGACCGCTGGCCTTCCGAAAACAACTTCCCAGGGACGTTGTCCACGTCTGTACTGCCGCAACAGTATAGCACGGGAATGATCGACGAGCGTTCTCACAGAGGACATGAAAGGCAGCAGGCGGCACAACGGTTCCCTCAATATTGGAGCGACTATTCTGCTTTGAGTCAAATGGAGACTAGCTCGTACGCGCCACTAGTTGGTGACATGGTCGTCCAGTCTCAGCATCAAAACCCAAGTTCTTCGAGGCATACTCAGTCACCTGCGTATGCCCAGGACCAATACTCTGTATACAGTGAGTTGGCCTATCCTCGAGCTTCGTTTTCATCCCCTTGACCTGTGGCCCATACCTTCAGATAATCTACCACCCGGAAGTCAACAATAACTGAAGTATCACAAAAATATTGCATTGCTTCCCTTCTATCGTACTATAATCATGAGCCCCGTAGTTTCTAGATATTCATGCCCTTGGACAACTTCCTCACCTAATGCCTTTGCTATCCCATTTAATGTGTATCAGCTCTCGACGTCGCGACACCTGTTGTATCACGTAGCTTTCAATGTTGGCTTTACCCTCACACACATCAAATATACATAACAGCATTATCATCATCTGCTTCGCTTCAGCTGATAAGAATCCGTACATGTGCATAAGAATATGCCTGCGACCAGTGCAGTAATAGCCCCTCCATAAGGTCGATGTAATTATTCTCCTACCCACCGAACAATCTGTATTTCGACTGTGCTTGAATCGTCAATCTGGCCAAGTCTTGAAGTAGACATCTTCAGGGAATTTTGTACGTCACGCCTCAGTTCACCGCTGCCGTTAATTTTCGGCTCATCGCAGAAAACGATTCCGCAGCTGGGAAGATTGAGAATGTCCCAGACTTGCAGACATGCCCGTCGTCGCTACTAGCCGCGACAACATTACGGAAGGTTGGATCGGAGAGGGCACACAACATACCTCGTGAGTGATACGTCGAACCTTGTCGTATCGGCTTCGTAAGTCTCCAGAATCGAAGGTCATCTGGATGCCGTCGAAATCATCATCCCTGTCACGGGAATCCTGGATGGAAGGAGCCTCCTGTAGCACTGGCGGGTCATCGCTGACGCTGCCAGGCTCCGGGCGAGACAGCCTCTCCAGTTGCTTCTCAGCCGCCAGTTCGTTATCGACTCTGGTAATTTTCCAGTTATGAACAGCAGACCTCGCGGAGTCTCTAGATGTGGCTATAGAAGGTCTCGGCGGAGGCGGCACATACGTCGTCACTCTCTTCCCACCACCGACATCCTTGATATTACTAGGCTTGGGCATAATGAGGGACGGTGGCAATTGGAACTTTTCAGGTCCCTGCGGACGCTTTTCGGATCTATTTTCGGTCTTCGCCTTCTTCGCAACCAGAGGCAGGGTCGTCCAACCTGCATCGGGAGATGGAGGGAATGCTTCGTAAGCGTCGAGTTTACGTGAAGACCGCGAGGGACAAGTAAGGGTCTTTTCGACTGGTGGATTTTCCACGAGGTGACGTTTCCGCCGAGGCACCAATTCATATCCAGCAGCATTGGGAAGATCCGTCGGCCTCGCGCGTGAATAAGGATAAGGCAAAGGGTGGTCTGAGTTGAGTAGCGGCGAGATACGCCTAGAATTTGGCGAAGTGATTCCAGTTCTGTTGTTCATCCGTACCTCTCCGTGGATGCCCACCTCGCGCTGCACTCGTTGCCGTGCAAGTGGACGCACGAACGTCCCAAAGGTGCGACTGCCACGAATTGGGGAAGATGCAATTGCACGGTCAGGAGACGCAAATGGGCTCGTTCTGCGAATGGGACTAGATTGCGGAGAAATCGGCTGCATATATAGTGTCCTCACACCCATTGGCTGGCGACCAGGAGAGTGTATAGATTGACGGGGAGGCATCAAAGCAACGGACTGGCGTGGTCGTGTTTCACGAACAACCAAATGAGGGGAAGATGCATCCGATTGATCTGCAAGAAGGGCATGAGTAGAGGACGTACTAGGAGATTTGGAGGACGATTGTACCAGGGAGGACCGCGGACGTGCTTGCTTCTCGCGACACATGGTACCGTCCTTCCAAGTGTTTGATTGGAATGGAATCGGCAACATGAACTGAAGACTGTTCAGACGGTAGGTCCGCCACAAGGACAGCGCCACCTCCAGCCAGTGCAGCTTCGTTTATTCCTATCATTAAGTCGGCTATATGCGCATCATTCGGGCAAGATGCTCTCAAGGAGTCCTCCGAATTAGCATTCAAGTCTTGTGTTGAGTTGGCGGCATCCGTTCGTCGAGCAGTAGAGTGCTCAGCCTCTTTCGAGTTCATCGGAGTATCAGGAGCAGTATCAGGAGAGACTCGGTCGTTTGTATGAGAATCAGATGTAGACTTGTAAGGAGAAGGGTTCGACGCTCTACCCAACTGCTCTGAGTTGCGTGATAGACGTCGGTTTGGCCCTGCAGTACGCGACCTTCGGGAGACAGAGCCGTAATGTCCGCGATCCGACGTGAACCGCTGGTATTTCCGTGCCAAACTATCGGGAGTGTTAGATGCACTCGGACGGACAGTTGTAGCCACAGGAACTAGAGGTTTTCCAGCTTGAGTATTGCTCGCATTCGGCACCGAAGGACGAGAAGCAGCGTTCATTTTGGCAATAGTCCAAGGATTGGGTTTATAGACGGCCTCGTCTTTCCTCGAAGCAAGGTCCAACTCGTGCATAAGACGAGCATCTTCGGATATATGCAGTTGCGAAGGCGGAGGTGTGTCACCCTCCGAGTCTTCGTCGTCACACCGTGCACGACTGTGTAGATTGTAGGACCAGCTCGGGGATCTGGTATTGCCCACGCGGAGTTGACGTACGGTGGTGGGCATAGGAGTCTGGGAGATCTACGAGCAGATGTCTTCCTGGTTATAAGAGATGACCCGAATTGAACGGTGACCGATGGAATTCTTGGTAGTCCTTTTGCAAACCATTGAATACAATAGGACTCGGAAAGGTGATGGATTTATGCTACAGTTGTACTCAACCATGAGTCTTCGCAACCTTGCTTCAGAACTGCCTTAACGTGTTGCTGGCGCGCGATTGATAAAAATGAGTGGAGAAGAAAGGGAACACTCAGAGAGAGAGCGTGTCTGACCTGTGTACTCAGATTACTGCTACATACTGGCGCTTCCTATGGCTCATTACACGTGAGGTCAATAATCACGTGGCACGCACTGGGACTCTGAATAGAAATCGAAATCGATAGAAAGTCGGAAGGAAGGGCAAATGGTCGTATTACGCGTAAGACGATGTTACATAAAGGTGACTCGAATACAACCACATCTGTAGAATAGTAATGATGATGTACACGCTATTGGGAGGAAACCAGGCGAATGATTCTCGAAAGTCTAGTCAGCCGTCGCAGATTGACGATGGCATGCAGCTGAAGGTCGATAAAGAGCTTTGCCCCTGCGATCGCGATAGAATAGGACATCGCCTGCAAGAGACAGTGAGATTTCACTTAGCATCGTGAATAAGACTGAGCAAACCTGTATTGTCGACGAACTGACAATCATTGTAATTGTCCCACAGGGCCTTGAATACAGGTTTGTCTGACCGGTGATAATGATTGCCAATAAAGGCTTTGAGATATTCAGTGGCCTCTGGACCATGATCTATGGTGGTACACAGTTTAGCTAATTGACTGAGGACGTGTATTCAGAGGACTCACAGAAAGGCATCTTTGGGAAGAAATGATGTATCACATGGAAATGAGCCACGTCGTGCAAGAAGAATCTTCCTTGCCAACCAAGAAAATCGCGATCGACAGTGGCTGCCGCACCCCTGGCAAAGTTCCACTCTCCATCGCGATAGTGAGGAAGTTGTGGATCGGTATGATGGAGGTAAGTGATCATAATGAACCAATGCGTCACGCAGAGCCAAGGAATGCCGTAGTATTTGAGGACGGCACTGGCACCCCACTCAACAGAGGCATACCTGACTGCCCAAAGCATACCGAGAATACCAAGATTCGACAGGAGGACAGCATTTCGTTGCGATTTGGTGAAGAGGATGGAGTTGGCTTGTTGAATAATATTCAGTCTGATTACGCCGACCCAAAATACGGACTCGGACATACGATTGAAATGATTCGTCCATATGGGGTAGTTTTTCTGCCCGGACACATTCCATACTAGATGAGGACAGTCAACCCGGTATCTTTGATGAACGTAGGATATACAGAACTCACACAGATAGGCGGGGAAGGCGAATAGTTGTTGCCTGATCAGCATGTACATAGTGTAGATAGGCGTGTCAGCGAAATAGTCCTCGTAGTTGACGGATTGATCCTCTTCTGGGATGCCCAAATCTTGCCGAGTTTTGGGAACGTAGACCTCGTCTCTCTCCATTGATGCATGGTTTCTGTGATGCCGATGATGTGAAATCCTCCAGCTGAAGTAGGGCGTCCATAGGAACGTATGTAGCACCTGGAGATCGTTGAATAGAGAACAAATTGCGAAACGGACGCAACTCACATAACCAATCACATTGCATACTGCTTTGTTGCCGGAGAAAGCACCGTGTCCGCACTAGGATTAGGAGTAGAATAGTCTCGTCGTTCAGCGTGGAAGCACCGTATAGTACGCACCTCATGTCCAATCACCCAAAGTCCAGTGAAAATCAAGCCCTGGAACCACCAGCTGCAAGATGTCAGTGACATTAACAGCAATCGAGACCCTATGCACTTACTATGCCAGCCATGTCAGCCAGCGCGCTACCAGAGCACCCACGGTCCCGAGAATTTCGACAGCCGTCTGGCTATGGAAGAAGGGATCTATATGTAGAGCCAGACGCCAGGCTATTGCGGCCATGAGAGTATCGCGAGCAAGGTACGCTAGACCACGCGGAGTTTCCCGAACGAATAGGCGTGCAGGTATGGCTGCCCTAATCTCAGCAATGGTCCTGAAAAGAGCACAAAGGCCGCCGCGACATTACCAGTGAACATTCAATGCAACGGCTGCTGAAAGAGCGCGACGAGTGCTTACCATGGTAATGGGGTGAACTCTAGAAGTTCAGCTTCAGTGGATGTCGCAGTACCAACTGTAGATTGCATTGAAGATTTCGGTGTCGCATCGACAGATGTCGCGACGACAGGGGCGGACATCTTAGAAGAAAAACAAGTGGGAGAAGACGTCGACCATGCAATCCTCAGAACCATCATGGATATATACACATCGGCTCACCATGTGAGCTACGACCAATCATGCCGGATTCTCAGCGGGTTGACACTGCGTGCAATGCGAGTGCAATGAAACAGTATTTCATTGTGTCTGGGTCTGATGCCGATGCCTGTGTAGATCTGGTGGATTTGGTGGATCTTGTCACTTTGCCTACCTGCTCGAAGCCTAAGGCCTAAGGCATAAGGACCCCGTAGGCCCAGTCGGTTCAGTTGTCATCCAGGATCCGAGATAATCAAGTCTTTGTCGAAGGGCCTTCGATGATCGACGCTAGGCTCTGTTTCAGCTTCTACGTTAGAGTTGTGCCTTTGTATAGGTAGCCTTCCTGTTTCAATCATAATGCTTGGATGTGGGCTGGTCAGATGCGATAGCTTTTATATCCGAGCCAGTTCCGATTCCGGTCCACAAAGCACAACGATCTACCGTGATCTTCGCCATGCTGCAGAGCTGGTCTACCGTGACATCGGCAACCAGTCAGGCAACGGATGCCCAGTGTCCAGACTAATGGAAATCTGAATTGGATTACAGGCGAACTTATATCAGTATTCTGTCAGATTGTTGAAGCCGCCCGAACTTGAAGGAGACATCATTAACGTCCATGAATGCTGATGAACATGCACGTCCTGTAACTTCCACTCATGGTGACGGCCGTCTGAATTAGATGAGGGGTATGCGGAGGCAATAGTAATATGGCTGAGCGTTGAACGGAAGTTGAATATATGCATGGCGATGGCCGAAATACTGAATCTTTGTGAACATTGACAACATCGCATAAAATACAAGTTGGCGCTGGGCCTTTACGCGTATGCGCGAGTGTCACGATCGCGGAGTTTTATTACATCCTCTCCTTCAGGCTTCGGCGAGTGACTCTACAAAGCTGGCCACCTTCAAGGGACAAATACTTGCAATTGGAACTCTTGTCTATAGATCTTTCAATACGATTGCCTCTCTTTATCACTCGTAATCCCATGCAAGGCTAGTGGAGTCGGGGGTAATTGCAATTGCTGTCATTGTGTTATGTGCGAGACAACGCTTGCTCTTGGAAGTAGGCCATGAGGAGAATATGGCGTAGAATCCCCCTAGATCTTCTGCTGTCATGCGAACGTCCTCAGTTAGCGGTGCGTATGCATGAGATAGGTGCACGGGAAAGACCCTGATCTCATTATTCTCGTTTTGCTCGCAGGCGTGACGGAATCCGATCCTCTAGAACTTTTATATAGCTGACAACCCTGAGGGCTAAACTTCCAGAACAAACCGTACTTTGCACTACAGCTTTGGATTATTACCCGCCATGCGCGAGTTCTTTTGCGATTCTCCTGAGTATCAGGGGCGGAAGTCGACACCCTTTTCTCCCCCAAAGGTACGCAACTAACAGAATATCTCAAGTAAATGTTCAACTCACATTCACCCGCCGTGTTTCCAGATCACTATATCCGAAATTCATGCTGCAGTCCCACAGCACCTCTTTCGGAAGTCTACCCCGAGAGCGCTGTTCTACGTCTCCCGTGATGTCTTCTTCGCAGTACTCTTCTATCGAGCCGCTGCCTATATTGATCCATCCGTAACTACGCTCGTTGGCACCTATGGGCTCAGTCGGTTCGTTGCTCTCAGCATCAAATGGTCCCTGTGGGCGGCGTATTGGTGGTGGGAAAGTGTAGTGTTCGCCGGATGGTGGTGCTTAGGTACCCATGCCAATCGTACATATTCTACTGTCAACCCTAACCTCACTTGTTTCTCCTTGACAGGCCATGAGGCCGGGCACGGTACTTTGTCGTCCTCAAAATGGGTTAATAATGCCATCGGATATTGCCTTCACACCGTATGTCGAACTCGAATTGTGATCTTGCATCCGTGTTGACAGGAAATTTACACCACCCAGTTCCTGCTGATACCTTACTTCTCGTGGCGATCCACGCACCATGCGCACCATGTATGTCCGCCATTGTCCTCATACCGTTCACACCAAGTTAATTCGCACAACAGAAAGCAACAAATTCCATAGAGCGAGACGAGAATTATGTTCCCCGAACCCGACGAGACTATCAGCTTCCCTCGGAAGGCCATGCCCGACTTATAGACTACCATGAAATCTTCGAGGAAACGCCCCTCTATACTCTTTTGCGTATGCTCGCGATGCAGCTCCTAGGTTGGCAAGTCTATCTGCTCCGTAATACCCTCGGGTCACCGTCATATCCGCCTGGAACGAATGTAAGTTGAATGCCGGACATCAATACTGGCAACGACGCTCACTCTCCGTTCCATCAGCATTTCCTACCATCTTCGCCACTGTTCAAGTCATATGAGCGGAATGGAATAATCGCTTCTAACATCGGTCTTGGAATCATGGCAATCTTGTTGGCTATGTACACGCGCTCCGCGGGTTTTTCGAATTTCATCAAATCATACTTCATACCCTATCTGGTACGATGTTCGGTATAGCATGAGCGCAGCGAGTCTGACATCGGACACTAGCTTGCGAACCATTGGATTGTTATGCTGACTTTCCTCCATCACTCCGACCCGACACTTCCCCACTACCGTAACAAGGAGTGGACCTGGCTTCGAGGCGCTCTCGCCACGGTGGATAGACCTCTCCTTGGGCCTCTAGGGCGATTCTTCCTACATAATGTATTCATCCTCTAGTCCTTTCCGTTTCACGCTCATCCAATCTTTGGCACAGGTCTCGCATGATCATATCGCTCACCATATCTTCTCGAATATCCCGTTCTGTGAGTCCAATCATGCTGTACTACCCGTTGTCCTCCATAACGTGTACGTACTTAGACAATCAGCCGAAGGTCACGGAGATTCTCGTCGATCTACTCAAGGAAGACTATAACTACGATTCGACTGTAAGTCTCATCACCGCCGTTTGAGCCTGGTTCTAATCTATTTCACAGAACTCATTCCGTGCATTGTATCGCTCCTTCACCGAGTGTTGCTTCATTGAAGACGAGGGAGATATCGTTTTCTACAAGAACAAAAATGGCAAGACTCAGAGGGCATTAGCGAAGGACTAGTATGCTATCTCGAATGTCCACCATATGACTTGCGTCCTCCCAGTCGCGGTTCTATACTTGGGGTATGAGACATGGATTCTTGTTTACCATGCATATTATCACTTGTCGTTCAACGCTGGCGGAGCAAATTCTCTACAAAACTAGCATCAGCTTGGCAAGATCATTCGATAGATGATACTGTACATGGACTGTCTCATCCAATATAGTTCGGTGCGATCGTTTCGCTGCATGGAATTTCATATTGATTTTGGGCGAGAATCCGTTCCTTTTCTTTCAGGTACCGGATGCTGAACAAAGAATCACTAGCTCACGGTGAAAACGCTACTATTCCCGACCAAGTTTATAAGGATCCATGACGTTCAAATTGTCTATCTGTTGAGTTCCACAGTTCATCCGGTCCTATATCTTGATAGGGGTTTGTACGAAGGATCAAACCATCTGTCTGCTGTGTGATCTCAACTGTATGAAATAACGATTCAAGGGTCTCACCATAAGCACAGACTAATTCAAACATCAATGGCATCCATGCAAGTAAGTGCGCCCTTTGGTTAGTTTCCGGCAATTTGTCGACATGGTTGTCTCCTGCAATATGCTCCGTCAATGGAACCATCGGACGTGCCCCACGAAACAAAAAAAGATTGTACAAGCGTCCTGCAGCTGACTTGGTCTCCAACTCGCCACACACTCGGTATAACGTATGTCTTTCCCTTGAAATCTGACGATGTTGTATCAGAATCAAAGGCCTCGAATCTCAACAATGTCGCCCAACACGAATAACCCGTAGGCGGAGTGATATATTCAATGTGATCTCCGCCAGTGCATGCTCACCGGTCTATTATTGCGTCAGCCGATTAGGAAACACTACTTGGAACTCCTTGTGTACCAAGTCATTAAGAACCCACGCATCGTTCGCAGAAGTCGTCGAGACAAGAGCCGGACCCGCCCAAGATGTTCGCTGATAGTCCGGAATACGTTGCGCGGTGAGGCCTCGTCTACAATGTATGCGATACCATTCCAGCATCTAATGCGAAAAGTGGCAGACTACGGATGCCTTTCCGTCCCCCTGCGGTGACATTGAAGCAGATTCACGACGCTGTTCCCAAGGAACTGCTACAGAAGGATGCCCTGCTGTCTACCGCATTCGTCGTGCGAGACGTTACCCTCTGCTCCGCATTGTTTACGTTCGCTGCATACATACCGTCAATTGCGCGGTGGGTTACCGAGGCTTTCCTCCCTAGCGATGCACGCCCGATTGTAGTCACCTTGCTCTGGGTCACATATTGGTGGTGGCAAGGCTTGGTCTTCACGAGCTTCTTCTGCCTTGGTGAGTGAGTGCTTCTCCGTTCACGACACGATGAAAATAACCCATAATCCGTAGCTCACGAGGTAAATTGAGATAGCTGCCTGCATCTGGAGCTGGACCGCTCAAATTGTCGTCTAGCTTGGGCATCATGCACTATATGACAGCTGGTGGGCGAATAACATCCTCGGATATCTACTCGACACGGTAAATCAACATTACGCTCTCCAATGACATCAACACTGAATAGCAACGTGCAGTTCATCTTAGTACCATTCTTTGCCTGGAAGGCAAGTCATAACGCACATCATGTATGCCTAACCTCAGCAATCAGGACTGGACGAGAACTCACAGCGCAGCGCTAGAAAGCAGCAGGCTCGATCGAGCGCGACGAGAACTACGTTCCTCACCAACGAAGTCATTACAAACTTCCACCGGATGAGAAGGCTCACAAGATCGACTATTTGGAGGTGTTTGACGAAACGCCTATATGCACTCTAGGGAGGCTCATCGTGATGCAGGTTTTGTACGTCTCAACTGTGCTATGGGTATCAGTTCGGTCTGACATGGCACGCTAGTGGATGGTGGCTCTACCTTGGGTATGTAGAACTTTACAGCCCGCCGATAACGACTAATTTGCGACGATCAATAGGTGCAATGCCATGGGATCTCCGATGTATCCTCCAGGAACAAACCATATCTCTCCTTATTCGCCTTTATTCAGGAAAGATCAACGTACGTCTTTTGTTCGGTGATCATTCACTTCCCTTGACTTTATCATGGTTCCAGGGAAGAGGATCATCATCTCCGACGTCGGTCTCGGCGTTATGCTATATGTCATAGCACGCGTCGCCCTGCGTTATGGCTGGCAGACCGTTCTGTTGTTCTATGGTATTCCATATACTGTAAGTGATATGCTGGCTTAGGGATTGATACAGCCTACTTACTACCAACGTATAGATATGCAACCATTGGTGAGATTACTTGCCGCATATCGTGGATCGTTCTCATCAGATATTTGCTCGTTACTTCCGCAGGATCGGTAGGTTTTCTTGAGTTTCACGACGCGCCTCATACTGAAGTGATCGAAAGTGTTGTGTACATTCTTACACCATTCTGACCCCACAATTCCACACTATCGTCAGCAAGAATGGACCTTCTTGCGAGGCGCTGCCGCTACGGTTGACAGACCTATCCTTGGGTGGATGGGTCGCTTCTTCTTCCATAATGTACGTTTGACTAGAATGAAATCGATCCCTAAAACATAGCAAACGAATTCTGTTGTCTAGGTATCTCATGATCATGTTGCTCACCACTTCTTTTCGGCTGCCCCATTCTGTGAGTCCAGATTTGACCGTTCCCATCCCGTTGTTCCTATGCCAGTGATTGATTCTATACCAGATAACCAACCGAAGATTACGGTTGCCGTCCGTCAGGTCCTAGGAGATGGTTATAACTATGACTCGACGGTAGGTCAGTTAGTCGGCTTGTCATGAACAGCCGGTCTCATCCAGTTATGCCCTTGGAAGTCTTCTATATACGCCTTGTATCGTTCATTCACGCAGTGCATTTTCATCGAGGACGACGGAAATATTGTGTTCTACAAGAACGCGAAAGGGGAGGCGCAGAGGGTACTCGCGAAGGAACTCTCGAAGACAGGCGACGGGAGATGCATGGCTGGATGATGGGATCATCAACGGAGCGGGGCGGTTGAAAACGCGATGTGGGTTCCAACTTCCACGTCAAAGTTGTACAGTACGAGTTGTGGCCAGAAGGATGAACTTCCAGCCCCCGCCGCCGCCGCCGCGACCGCGCGG